>JAHYIQ010000005.1:9467500-9645947 GCA_030673865.1 Melipona bicolor | reverse complement strand
TATCGCGTTCATGCGGTGTCACGCGTACCTTCCGTTAAACTTTTATACGATGTTTGCTTTATGCCGGTGGCCCCCCGCCCCACCCACACCTTCGCTACCCATACACTTTCTTTCGCCGTCTTCTTCCTTTTTCCCTTCTTCCTCCCCTTTCGTCCTCCCCACCCATTTTACGCCAGGGCGCACAAGGAGAGATCAAAGTTTTTTTCGTTCGCGAGGGGTCGAATTTTGCAGTACTCTAGTCAACGAAGATGACAGAAAGGGGCTTTGAACCCGAGCGTTTTTACCAGTCGCTACAGAGGATCTCTCGGTGTTTCACTTTCTGTACTTTTCATCCTCCACTGTTTTATTCGTCGCGTTTTTTCCCTTCTTTCTTCGCGTGCCCCCCCTTGCTCTCTCTCTCTCTCTCTGTCTCTGTCTATGCAGGCGCGTGTCTACCTCGCACGAGTGTACTTCATGAAATTCGCCAACGAAAAAAAAGGGACGCCCTTTTCCCGACGAATGTCCTGGCGACGATGCTCGCCGAGCTTTATTGCTTCTTGCTTCGAAATACGCGCGTGTTGCCACGCGACAGGCGGAGAAGCGTTGCGGATGGAACCGAGATCAAAATGGTATTGAGCGAAGCAGAATCTGATTTAGGAAATCGTTCTGCGCAACGTGTATGAAATAAAATACATCAAATTATTCCGTTGATCTCGAGTCGCGCGAGGTCTAAACTTTTTAAAGGAATCCTCCGTCCAAGAGGTTCAGGCTCCTCTTTGTCCCGATCTCCCGTTCGTTTTGTCCGCGTTGCCAGGAACATTTCCAGCCGAACAATTCGCCGCGTTTCGACAATTCCCAATCCGCCGGGTTACAGCGCGCAGCAGCGACGTTTCGGATATCTTAGCCGACAATTAATCTTTCGGTCCGCTGTCAAGAACAAGCTTCATTTTCCCCGACGACGTAGTTCCCATGCTTAACGGAATTTCCACGGGTTCCCTCGGAAATCGTGCTGCCTCCCTTCGGCGGGGCTGTTAAGTAATTGCGTGAAATGGCTTTCAAAGAATATTCTTCTGGAGGGACCGTGAGAGAGGGAGGCGAGGGAACCTAGAAGGGGAACCCGTAAATTCGAACTCGCTTACAATAAGTGATCTTTCGCAGGCAATTCGGGAATTAAAGCAGCTCGCGCGTCGCGACGGCGTTGATTGTGCCTCCGCTCCTGATCAAGTCGTTTTTGTTCCAGCGAGCGGTCGTTGAACCGCGTTGAAACGATTCCACATTTCGTCTCTTTGACAAATTTATTTACTTGCCGTCGTTTAGTCTCGCTGCGTCGCGTAAAAGAATGATCTCGAAATTGAAAAAGTAGGCAGTCGATATATCGCGGGGGCAAGTAGTAATTTCTTTATTTAGTATCGCTCGACGTCACGCTGTTGCGTAAAGAATCGTATCGAAATTAAGGAGGTGGGACGAGGATCTAGAGTGTGACAATTTATTTAGCGTCTGTTTGGCACAGTGGCAACACAGTCAATGGTTGTTAATTATATTGAAACGAGTAACGAACAGGAATCAAAAGCGTCTTAATTGGAGCCAATTAGAGGCAATCGATCGCAGCCGTTGGTAGAGCTGGAAATTTATTCATTTGTCGAGTTAGGAAGGTAAGGATGTTGGAAGAACGAATGGTCTTTGGGGTCGTGAGAAGGAGAGAGAGAATTGAGTCACTGCCTAGGTTCATCAGTGGGCGCTGACGGCAGCGACTTCTTACCCCAGACGCTTATTCTTGTAACTACTGGCTAGCTAGGTTGGCCCGACCACCCATCCTAGCGGGGTTCCGCACAGTCTGCTTGCTTAACGTCAGGCCGCTACACATTTATCTATTCGCTACCTATTATTTAATTCCGCAGTATCGCGTGAAAGAGCAACATCGAAACTAAGGAGCCAACGGTGAATCGAATCGATCGCTTGCAATTATCGATTAAATCTGATCTCCTAAGTCTAATACATCACTTGGACCAAGGAAATACAACGTAGCAGACAGAATAGCGGACAGTTGGTTGGTTAATACGCGTCTAATCGGAATTCGATGGTCGATAAGCCAGAGGGAAGTTACAGCCGCGTTCCGACTGTCTTATTCTGTTTTTCCTTGATTTTATCGGTCGGTCCGGTTCGAAGCGTCGTTCGGTGGATCGCCTCGGTTGCCCGAAACGCAGGCGTAAAAGCAGTCCTGGGGAAGAGGACTCAGGGGAACGTCTATCGGGTTCCACTGGCAACCTAACGACACAAGGGTGGCTCTTACTTTTTCGTTTGCCAGAGCTTCCTGCCATATTGCCACTCAAAAAGGCATCGTCGTCGTCCTCTTCGTCGTCGTCGTCGTCGTCGTCGTCGGAGAATGGGCGTCGCCCTCTGGATTCGCTCGATTCCTTAATGCGACGAGTCACCCTTTCCATCTTCTTTCTCTTCCTCCTTCCTCCCTTACCGTCTTTCTCCTCGTCGTTCTTTCACCTCCCTTTCATACGTAGCGAAGGGTCGAATCGAGGGATAGGATATTGGAGGAGACGAGTGGCGGAACAACGTTTTCGGGGGAGGGGACTGGCCGATCTACATCCGAGCCGGGTCTCTTCTTCTTCTTCTTCTTCTTTCTCCTCCCTTTTTCCTCGAGAGCATCCTTCCTGCCGGGATATTAGTCGATAAATTTTCCAACGGAAAATACCGCGTCCGCCGTCGCGTACACCGCCGTCGATAATTTAAAAAACGATCGAACAGCTTCATCCGTTTGATCGACCGGCTCGATTGAAACGTTCCGTCGCGCGCGCGCGTGTATGTGTGTGTCCAAGGGAAACGAGATCGGATAATAGAGCCGGATACTAGAAGAGAGAGATACTTCCTGACGATTGAACTGTTACTGCTTCTCGATGACCTGCATTTTTCTAAGAAGCTTACGGGGGCCAGGAAGCACCGACCGTTCTCGTCGATGGATTTACCTCGACATCCCTCTAAATACGGGGCAATTTTTTTTGCTTAGCCCCTCTCCCTCCCTCCTCCCACAGTATCGCGTATTCAACCGGCATTTCGAAATAAAGATGGGACGGAAGGGTGGGCAGGATCGATTTAATTCGGTGGAATTTCTATTCGGTATTCAGCATCGTCGGAGATTTATCTTAGCAGTCCGGGGGAGCGGGGAGATTATCGGGCGTCTAGGAAACACTGCGTGGACCGGCGGAGTCGGCTGGCAGCCCGGCGAATTCTGTAAGAAGTTAATCCACCATCTACCGTTTAATAATAAGCGCACTTCCGGGGCACTGAATTCGTAAAGCGGGACGACTCGAGAGTTTTTCCGCTCGGCTTCGGCTTCCTTGGACGAAGAGAGCGAGAGAGATTGAAGAAAGCGGAGAGGGAGGTGGAAAGTCGTATAAATTGTAGCTACCTTGGACCACCGCCTCACCGACAGCGTTATCGAATCACTGCAATTAAAAAAGTTCCGCAACTAATTTCAATTTAATCGTACGCCGCTCGCGCTCCCTCTTGCACTCTGCCTCAGTTCTTCCCGATTTCTCTCTCGGAGCGTCTCGTTTCCGAGCTTGAAAAGATTATCAGCCTAGTTTGGAGAGTGTTCGGTTTAGTTTCGGAGCTGTTGCGAATTTTCTTTCCTTTCCTCCGTGTTGCTTCGACGTCGATCGCGCAACAAGGGTTCGAACTGTTAACGCGTATCAAGCAGTACGAGCGAGCAACTTCTTTTTATCATTGAAAGTGATTTTAGCGGGTAGTCTCTTCAGGTGCAACGCTGATGCAACGAAAATTAGCGATTGGTTGATTCGCGAGGGGGCGTGGCGTAGACGTTGGTCCTCGAGTAGAAGTGGCGTTGTCTGGTACTGGTCTGGAGCGATCGCGCCTGTAATTTGTCTCGCATCGATTCAAATGTTTGCGTGTCAATAAAATTTTATGGCAAAAAAGTCGGCCTTTCAAGTGAGACGAATACAAGTCGTACGGGGTACAAGTCGTGCAGTTTTGTTTTATTTGTTTCATTTACGCGAGCAGTCAGCTTTAATCGATAGTAATTCGTCATCGAGGTGACGAATCACGAGATGGTCGTTTAAAGGTAATTTAGTTGGTAGGTATTGTCAGCAAGCGGTTACAGGGAACGAGTCTCGCACGTCTCTGTCTCTCTTTTCTATTTCCAATCGTCGATTTATGCCGTCGATACCTGACCGAGAAAACGGATTTATCGCGCAACGTCTCGTGCAATTATTCGCGCGTAGGACGTCTAATGAGCGAGAGCCGCGATTAAATCGCGGCTCTCGCTCATTAGACGTCCTACGCGCGAATAATTGCACGAGACGTTGCGCGATAAATCCGTTTCTCGGTCAGGTATCGACGGCATAAATCGACGATTGGAAATAGACAAAGAGAGACAGAGACGTGCGAGACTCGTTCCTGTAACCGCTTGCTGACAATACCTACCAACTAAATTACCTTTAAACGACCATCTCGTGATTCGTCACCTCGATGACGAATTACTATCGATTAAAGCTGACTGCTCGCGTAAATGAAAACAAATAAAACAAACACTGCACGACTTGTACCCCGTACGACTTGTATTCGTCTCACTGAAAAGGCCGACTTTTTTGCCATAAATTTTATTGACACGCAAAACATTTGAATCGATGCGAGACAAATTACAGGCGCGATCGCTCCAGACCAGTACCAGACAACGCCACTTCTACTCGAGACCAACGTCTACGCCACGCCCCTCTCGCGAATCAAACCAATCGCTAATTTTCGTTGCATCAGCGTTGCACCTGAAGAGACTACCCGCTAAAATCACTTTCAATGATTAAAAAGAAGTTGCTCGCTCGTACTGCTTGATACGCGTTAACAGTTCGAACCCTTGTTGCGCGATCGACGTCGAAGCAACACGGAGGAAAGGAAAGAAAATTCGCAACAGCTCCGAAAACTAAACCGAACACTTCTCCAAACTAGGCTGATAATCTTTTCAAGCTCGGAAACGAGACCGCCGAGAGAGAAATCGGGAAGAAACTGGAGGCAGAGTGCAAGAGGGAGCGCGAGCGGCGTACGATTAAATTGAATTAGTTGCGGACCTTTTTAATTGCAGATTCGATAACGCTGTCGGTAGGCGGTGGTCCAAGGGTAGCTACAATTTATACGACTTTCCACCTCCCTCTCCGCTTTCTTCAATCTCTCTCGCTCTCTTCGTCCAAGGAAGCCGAAGCCGAGCGGAAAACTCTCGAGTCGTCCCGCTTTACGAATTCAGTGCCCCGGAAGTGCGCTTATTATTAAACGGTAGATGGTGGATTAACTTCTTACAGAATTCGCCGGGCTGCCAGCCGACTCCGCCGGTCCACGCAGTGTTTCCTAGACGCCCGATAATCTCCCGCTCCCCCGGACTGCTAAGATAAATCTCCGACGATGCCTGAATACCGAATAGAAATTCCACCGAATTAAATCGATCCTGCCCACCCTTCCGTCCCATCTTTTATTCGAAATGCCGGTTGAAATACGCGATACTGTGGGAGGAGGGAGGGAGAGGGGCTAAGCAAAAAAAATTGCCCCGTATTTAGAGGGATGTCGAGGGGGTAAATCCATCGACGAGAACGGTCGGTGCTTCCTGGCCCCCGTAAGCTTCTTAGAAAAAATGCAGGTCATCGAGAAGCAGTAACGTTTCAATCGTCAGGAAGTATCTCTCTCTTCTAGTATCCGGCTCTAGTATCCGATCTCGTTTCCCTTGGACACACACATACACGCGCGCGCGCGGACGGAACGTTTCATCGAGCCGGTCGATCAACGGATGAAGCTGTTCGATCGTTTTTTTTAAATTATCGACGGCGGTGTACGCGACGGCGGACGCGGTATTTTCCGTTAGTTGGAAAATTTATCGACTAATATCCCGGCAGGAGGATGCTCTCGAGGAAAAAGGGAGGAGAAAGAAAAGAAGAAGAAGAAGAAGAGAGGACCCGGCTCGGATGTAGAATCGGCCAGTCGCCCTCCCCCGAAAACGTGTTCCGCCACTCGTCTCCTCCAATATCCTATCCATCGATTCGACCCTTCGCTACGTATGAAAGGGAGGTGAAAGAACGACGAGGAGAAAGGACGGTAAGGGAGGAAGGAGGAAGAGAAAGAAGATGGAAAGGGTGACTCGTCGCATTAAGGAATCGAGCGAATCCAGAGGGCGACGCCCATTCTCCGACGACGACGACGACGACGACGACGAAGAGGACGACGACGATGCCTTTTGAGTGGCCAATATGGCAGGAAGCTCTGGCAAACGAAAAAGTAAGAGCCACCCTTGTGTCGTTAGGTTGCCAGTGGAACCCGATAGACGTTCCCCTGAGTCCTCTTCCCAGGACTGCTTTTACGCCTGCGTTTCGGGCAACCGAGGCGATCCACCGAACGACGCTCGAACCGGACCGACCGATAAAATCAAGGAAAAACAGAATAAGACAGTCGTAACGCGGCTGTAACTTCCCTCTGGCTTTATCGACCATCGAATTCCGATTAGACGCGTTATTAACCAACCAACTGTCCGCTATTCTGTCTGCTACGTGTATTTCCTTGGTCCAAGTGATGTATTAGACTTAGGAGATCAGATTTAATCGATAATTGCAAGCGATCGATTCGATTCACCGTTGGCTCCTTAGTTTCGATGTTGCTCTTTCACGCGATACTGCGGAATTAAATAATAGGTAGCGAATAGATAAATGTGTAGCGGGCCTGACGTTAAGCAAGCAGGGACTGTGCGAACCCCCGCTAGGATGGGTGGTCGGGCCAACTAGCTAGCCAGTAGTTACAAGAATAAGCGTCTGGGGTAAGAAGTCTCGCTGCCGTCAGCGCCCACTGATGACCTAGGCAGTGACTCAATTCTCTCTCTCCTTCTCACGACCCCAAAGACCATTCGTTCTTCCAACATCCTTACCTTCCTAACTCGACAATGAATAAATTTCCAGCTCTACCAACGGCTGCGATCGATTGCCTCTAATTGGCTCCAATAATAAGACGCTTTTGATTCCTGTTCGTTACTCGTTTCAATATAATTAAACAACCATTGACTGTGTTGCCACTGTGCCAAACAGACGCTAAATAAATTGTCACACTCTAGATCCTCGTCCCACCTCCTTAATTTCGATACGATTCTTTACGCAACAGCGTGACGTCGAGCGATACTAAATAAAGAAATTACTACTTGCCCCCGCGATATATCGACTGCCTACTTTTCAATTTCGAGATTCATTCTTTTACGCGACGCAGCGAGACTCTAAACGACGGCAAGTAAATAAATTTGTCAAAGAGACGAAAATGTGGAATCGTTTTCAACGCGGTTCAACGACCGCTCGCTGGAACAAAAAACGACTTGATCAGGAGCGGAGGCACAATCAACGCCGTCGCGACGCGCGAGCTGCTTTAATTCCCGAATTGCCTGCGAAAGATCACTTATTGTAAGCGAGTTCGAATTTACGGGTTCCCCTTCTAGGTTCCCTCGCCTCCCTCTCTCACGGTCCCTCCAGAAGAATATTCTTTGAAAGCCATTTCACGCAATTACTACTAACAGCCCCGCCGAAGGGAGGCAGCACGATTTCCGAGGGAACCCGTGGAAAATTCCGTTAAGCATGGGAACTACGTCGTCGGGGAAAGAAAATGAAGCTTGTTCTTGACAGCGGACCGAAAGATTAATTGTCGGCTAAGATATCCGAAACGTCGCTGCTGCGCGCTGTAACCCGGCGGATTGGGAATTGTCGAACGCGGCGAATTGTTCGGCTGGAAATGTTCCTGGCAACGCGGACAAAACGAACGGAGAGATCGGGACAAAGAGGAGCCGAACCTCTTGGACGGAGGATTCCTTTAAAAAGTTAGACCTCGCGCGACTCGAGATCAAACGGAATAATTTGATGTATTTTATTTCATACACGTTGCGCAGAACGATTTCCTAAATCAGATTCTGCTTCGCTCAATACCATTTTGATCTCGGTTCCATCCGCAACGCTTCTCCGCCTGTCGCGTGGCAACACGCGCGTATTTCGAAGCAAGAAGCAATAAAAGCTCGGCGAGCATCGTCGCCAGGACATTCGTCGGAAAAGGGCGTCCCTTTTTTTTCGTTGGCGAATTTCATGAAGTACACTCGTGCGAGGTAGACACGCGCCTGCATAGACAGAGACAGAGAGAGAGAGAGAGAGCAAGGGGGGGCACGCGAAGAAAGAAGGGAAAAAACGCGACGAATAAAACAGTGGAGGATAAAAAAGTACAGAAAGTGAAACACCGAGAGATCCTCTGTAGCGACTGGTAAAAACGCTCGGGTTCAAAGCCCCTTTCTGTCATCTTCGTTGACTAGAGTACTGCAAATTCGACCCCTCGCGAACGAAAAAAACTTTGATCTCTCCTGTGCGCCCTGGCGTAAAATGGGTGGGGAGGACGAAAGGGGAGGAAGAAGGGAAAAAGGAAGAAGACGGCGAAAGAAAGTGTATGGGTAGCGAAGGTGTGGGTGGGGCGGGGGGCCACCGGCATAAAGCAAACATCGTAAAAGTTTTAACGGAAGGTACGCGTGACACCGCATGAAACGCGATATACATATATTTCGCTGGAAAAATGTACCGAGATTCTCTAGCTGCTGGCACAACGAGATCTAGCCCGATGCTTTCCTTTAACGCGTCTCCGTCGTACGGACAAAAATCCGAAGAAAAATCTTCGAGCCTGGGGATTCACGGTCTGATTCATATTAGCGATAAATAGCGCCCAAGGGAGCGAGAAAGGGAGTAAAAGGTCCGAGAACAAAAACAAAGGTTGCTTTTATCGAGAGAAAGAGAGAGAGAGAGAGAGAGAGGGGAAAGCAGAGAGATAAGAAGCAGGCGCGTGCAAGCGGTATTTGTTTAGGATCTGTTAGTGTTTGATCAGCTCACGAAATGGACAATGAAGAGCGAGAAAAGAGGATTAGAATGCAGAGCAGAAAGGGGGCAGACGCGCCTAAGTAGATTGATTCCATCAAGATCGGACGTTCGGGCTACGAGTGGCCCCCCACTCTCTTCTCCCAGCAGCAGTACGCTCGCAGCGAAACCTTACGTTGTATCTTCTGAAAATACGAGCTGTGGTAAATCTGCCTAGGCGCCGGCGAAGCCCCTCGAACAGGCTACAGACGATAAATCATGAGAACCGGAGCCACTTAATTAAAGTTCGACCCTTACGAAAAGGTAAACACGCGATCGCAATTCAAACTTCTCGCCGAATGAGAAAAAGTTTCGCGGTGGTGACCCTTTGAAAAGAAAACCGACGAGCAGAAAGAGTTGCTTCAGCCGGTATATTGTGCCGCGTTAAAATATTTAACGCATACTAAAGCACGTACTTTCGAACGATGAAAAAGTCATGGAAAACCAAAGTTGCCAGATAGAGAAAGAGAGAGAGAGAGAGAAGAAAGAGAGAAAGTCGGAGAAACTCGGACGCGCCCGACGTACAGTTTGCATCCTCGTCTCTCGGATTTTCATCCGAGCGTAGCCGAGAAGGAAACGCCGGTTCTGCGAACGCAGGGGCTTCGCAATCGTAACGAGATTATCGAGCAAGAAAAGAAGCGGCCGCCGAAACTGCCACGAGAAAAAGAAGTAAACGTTCCTGCCTCCGAACCATGCTCCGTCCAAATGAAATCCATCTCGCAGCCCCTCGCAAAAGGGGCAATGTCTCTTTGGACGAAAAACCCGCGCCGTCAAAGATTGGCTTGGATATATCCCTGAAAATAGCCACGCGAAAAATTCTTCATCAGCTCGCCTTAATGAAAGAACGCCCGCCCCAGCGCGCAGAAAGTTAATTGACGACGCAGAGGGGGGAGGCAATCCGACTCTCGCGAATATTCCTTCATTTCGCGAAACGACGAACAATACGCGATACGTCAACCAGCAATAAGGGCAACACCTGCTTCCTACAAGCGTCGTATTTTTCCACGGGGGATCGACCCTCCGCGTTCGTTTCGCCTGCCGAAAGATCGAATTCTCCGTTTATTGCGCGAAAATTTCGGGCACTCGGTGTCTCGATCTTTGCGAGAAGGAAGAGGGAAACACGCGTGGTTGGCAGAGGGAATTTTCCGAAGGAACGCGCTCGTAAATTTCGAGCCTTTTAATATAGTGAACGTGCTCGATTCGCTTCTTCTTTGCTTTGCACGGCGAGCGATTACGCGAGGATTACGACGCGAAGGGAAAAGGTCAGGCTGCCACGATTGAATGGCGCTATTTCGAGGGCCTAATTAAGTTAGAGCCGCGATCACCGAACGACCGGTGGGGCCAAGAAGCAAGAAAATCGAGCGGCGAAAATCTCGCCCCGACAAGCCGGCGAGGCCCCGCTCGAGGGACGAAAATTACGCGGAAATTTTTCAAAGAAACGCGCGAATCTTCAAGAATGCGGCCAACGGGGGCGACCTGCCAGTAGTCTGAAACTGCTTGGAAATTAAAACGTTTTCGCTCAAAGAGAAAAATGTATTTACTGAGATTACGAGTAGCGGAGCTGTTGCTGCCCTCTCGCTCGGCCCAACGCAACGCGAAAATAAAATTACGATTTACGGAAAGATCAGAATCTCCGGAGGCTCGCGGATGAAAATTCCACCCGCGAGAGTCGCAGACGCGAGTATTCCGTTTGACCTAACAAGAGGAGGGCTCTGGCCGTCTACTGGCTCGGAACGGGGTGAAAAACACGCGCGCATGCTAAGCACGCAGCTTTCCATTCTGCTCGACAAATCTGACCCATCGAAAAGTACAAATCAGCTACGAATATTACGAATATTCCTGAGCGATGCTACACGACTCGGTCTAGGAGTCGGTCCATTCGCGAACGCGCTTCTCCCGTACAAATATGTACACGCCGAAATTAACCTACCTTATGCAGACAGCACCACCGGCAATCACCTTCCCAATTCGAGTTCCCTCTCGCGTGTGTGCGATTGTAATTTTCATTCGATGCGCGTCGACAATTTCACGGGGGGAACAGTGACCCTTCCTCGAGTATAGAAACATCTCGTTTTATTATGTTTTTACCCCCCCTCCTCTGCGCCGCCAAGTTTCAAAAAGAAACAGGCTCTCTTCATTTTTTATTTTGCCATTCTAACTTTCTTATTATAGCCGCAACTTTTCTTGTTACCAGTGGATAAGAATCGCGAAGAAGGGCCTCCAGGGGTTTGTTAATTATTATTACAATGCGAGGCGGTCCGTTTCGTCCAAGAACTGGGAGGGACGCTCCGACACTTTCGAGCAGGTGTGTACACAATAAAAAAAAAACGAAGTAACTTTCGAAAATGCGCTGTTCGTACCGCGGAGTTATCAATTTCCGATATATCGACCGGTGGAAAGGAACGAGTGGATACTTCTTCACGTTCCGGCTATAGTAATAATCTGACCGGGATCCGCGCAGCGTGAGACCTCGCGCGAAGATATAAATCACCGAGAACAACGAGACTTTGTAACTGGATCAGCGATTTAAGACACTCGATGCTTTATCAACCGACGTACCACCGCGATACTGGATAACCCAAGAGTCGTCTATTCTCTATTCTCCCTTGGTTCACGTTAGAAGGCGGTCTCTCTCTCTCTCTCTCTCTCTCTATTTCGTCGTTTCACCCTCGGACGAGGTGCGAGGTAAAGGCGAGGTTACGCACCTGAGAGAACCACGCCCGAGCAGTTAATTCAGATTTAAACGTGGCAACGTCGCGGTGTCGGAGGGTAACCAGGGGCCGCCGGCAAGCCCACAGGGGCATAGCAATTTAATAAACGCACGCTCGTAGGTCGGCGCGAGTCTCTGGCCCCCGCGCGACCTCGAGTCTCCCTCCACCTCCGGCCAGCACCGCGCCAGGAAATCCCGTCGGCAGTTACTTTCTAATCTCAGAATTTCGAATTCGAAACGCGGGGAAACCTGACCCACTTCGGTTGGACGACTTCGGCCCCCCTAACTGTAACATACCTGTTTTGCTCGATTCCGTGCCCCCTAACGAGGCTCCTGCTTTTTGTCGACTCGACTCGATTCGAATTTCGGCATTTGCGCGGTACGTGCAATTAGAAATTTGGTAACTGACAACGAAACAACGTTCGAGGTTTGCGTTTGACCAGACGGTTCGAGCGTCTCGTACTGGGAAATCGAGAAGCATTCGTTTCAATTTTCGTGAAACTAAGAGCTCTAAGCAAGAAACAAGGAGATGTCGAGCGTTTCGTCGCAGGATTAAGAAACGAAGCCGCACGCTCGAGAATCAAACGAGACGCACGCGCGTTCCTTGCTGCTCCAGCGACTCGATCCTCCAGTCGGGGGACAAAGCGATCGCTTTCCGGCAGCTCTTCCGGTTTCGTTCCAAGGAACAAAGTGTCCGGCTGCGCGCAATCAACGAGTTTATCGAGGAGGAAAGTGGCGCGGCTGGAATGCGCGGCGATAAAGGGAGAGGTCGACGGATTAAACAGTGAAACGGTTCGGTGAAAACAGGGAGAGAAGGGGGCGAGATGACCGACGATGTCGTGCGGCTTTTATAAACGAGATACGAGGGGATCTGTCCCTCGATTCGGGGTTGCGAGCAGCTACCCCCCGCGTTACAAGTCCGTTAAGTCGATAAACGACGCTGCGCGTCCTAATTGACGGATAATCAGCTGGATCTTCGTTGAACTTTATTGTACTTGGTACAATACGTCCACGCCGCGACAGTCGATTCGTCCTTAAACGCGCTCAACTGGACCAACAGCCCGCGATTCTCTCGAATTAATCGCGGCTAAGAGAAAATCGATCGACCAAATGAGTTTAAATATTTTTTTACAAAGAAGAAACCGATTTAGTTACCTAGATCTGTGTCTAAAATAAATTCGTTTATTTTTCTTTAAACTTGCTTGCAGCAAACTCCTCGAAAATCTCGACATCCTTAAAATGTAACATTCGTCGGGAACTACAGAAACCAAAACGTTGGAGAGTGTGACAAATCAGTCGTCAAAAGTAAAAAGAAAGCTAACCAGCGGCGATCTATCATTATTTAGAAATAAGAAATTCGGCATTGTAATTCAATTCAACACATTTATAATGGACTAGACTATAAAGGAAAAAAATTGCGGAAAAATTAAAAATTGAAAAAGGGAAGAAGAAAATTATTCCAAGACTCCTTTGGATTCGACATTTTTTCAATAAGGATCCAAGAACGCGTCGCGATATAAACGAACGTGCACTGAACTAATTGGTAACTCCTCTTTCTAAGATCATTTTCTCGTAAAGCCACGTAATTGCCTTCGTGGCGCATCAAAGACGCAACGAGAAACGTCTAACGAGACGAGAAACGAACGAACCAGCCAGCCAGCCAGCCAGCCAGCTAGCTAGCTCGGAGGCAGCTCAGAGATCGAGTGAAAGGACCCCGAAGGGGATGACGCGTCAGCCACGACGTTGCGAAAACGAATGCCTAAGAGTGCATTTCTCTGATGACGAGGAGGGTGACTGGTACGCTCGCGCGTACAGGATTGTATTTAACGAGAGAGAGTCTATATATATAGATATAGGGGTGCAGAGGTGCTCGAGAGGAAAGTTGGCGAAGGGTATATCGAACAAAAGGTGAAAAGAGACGGGACAGGACAACACAATAATTCGCGCAAGGATTCGAGGGCCGTGTATCAACGCCGATTGCAATAATGAAAATGAAACGCTCGTCTCCATCCGTTCTCCCTTGGCTCTCACCCTTCTCTTCTCGCCAGTGTTTATTAATCTTTGTCGCGTTACTCGCACTCTCGCGCGCAAATTACCCCAGCCCCTCGTGTCGTTCTCATTTTTCTAAGTATCTTCTTTTTCCCCTCCGCCCTGCCTCCCTCTTTGCCACATGCGTCCCTTTAGCACAGAGAGAGAGAGAGAGAAAGGGAGAGAGCGTAATCGTCTCTCATCACCGACTCATCGTTCAAAGGATCCTCGAGAAATATTCTGTAAAAGTAGCCGGTTATTTCCCAGGAGGATCGTCCCGGTTGTTCCGACTCGTTTAAACAGCCCCGCGATCCGCAAACGAGCTCCCGGGCGACGAAATTCCGGTTTCGATCGGTCAAGATCAACGTCGCGCCGACGTCGTGACAAAGATAATGCCTCTTCCTGTCACGACGAAGGAAAGACAAAAAACTGCACGACTCGTACCCTAGTACGATTCGTCTCACTGAAAAGCCCAGAAGCAACTGTTCCGACTAGGAAACGGAGACGACTTTTTTGCCATAAAATTTTATTGATACGCAAACATTTGGATCGATAGAAAACAAATTACAGGCGCGATCGCTCAGTAGATCTACCAGACAACGCCACTCCTACTCGAGGTCTACCCCACGCCTCCTCGCGAATTACGTGACCCAAACCGACCAATCGCTAATTTTCGTTGCATCAGCGTTGCACCTGAGAGGCCCGATTTTCTGGGTTACCCCCGCTAAAATCACTTTCAGTGATAAAAAGAGAAGACACCTTTGTGTGACGAAAACAATAGTGAACAGAGTGACCGAACGCAAACACGTTTCGTTAGGTTTTTCTCGGTTCGCGGCAGCCGCGGTGTTTCAAGTGTGTGTGCCATTTTCGAAAGGCGCGAGGAAGCACGTGCGATATCTTGAATACCGAGTACTCGCACCTGTTAATGCACCTCTCGGAGGAGAATTCCGCTGCAATTCTCTGATTCCCGCAAGTCTTGCAACATCAACCAATTGTCAACGGACAACTTGCGGTGGTCAAGTCTGCTCTAACAACGCGGCGAGAAAACCGACCCTCGGAAACGCGATTTCGTCTTCGACGCCGTAGATCTGTGCTACGAGCGAAAAAACGTTAACTGAGGTACGAAAGACGAAGGACGATGACAAAGACGATGGCAAAGAAAGAGAGAAATCAGCGGTGTTTGACGAAAAGAAATAACAACGAAAGTTAACAATCTACTCCTTGCTACTTGCTGCTTAAACGTCGGCAAACTTGTAGGGAATTACGAGCTGAACAAACCGTGGTGCCGAGTTGCTTCGTTCTTCCCCTTTTTCTCCCCCGTCGATTTGCTATTTGAAGTTGGACTCGTAAGAGGATAATCTCCCTGTTCGCTCTGTTAATAATTCTCCTTCCTCGTGTTACAATACGGAGTGTGTCGCTCGTTGTGCGAGCGCGTTCGTAACTATCATTAGCCTGTTGGCAACTGGAGCGACAAAAATGCGACGTAAATTAATGGCGCGAAATCCAAACTTCTTCGACGAACGAGCAAACGCCGCGTTACCGCGATAACGTATCGGGCGTCGTTTAAGCAACTGACCCGGAAAATCGGGACTGGGAGACCGGCGGAAATTCCACGCGGAAACAGGTCGCGGTGCGAGCTCCTTTGGAGAGTAGTCGATGGCCTCGCGGATTGTTCCGAGATTGGAAAATAAATTTTGAAGAGCAATTAGGGTCGGATTAACGAAGGACCCTGGTGGCTCGGGTCGGCATTTCGGCCTCTGCGAGTTTCGTTCGAGGAACAAACAGCCGACGACGGACCAGCTGGGAAACTTGCCGCTCGAGGTAAGTTGCGGAAGGAATTTCATGAAAATATCACGCGACGCGGCGCCCGTTCAACGTATCGATCGATCGAGGTTCTCGCGAGCCGTGCCGCGACGCCCTCAGGATCCAACCGGCGGAATTGAACCAAGGCGGAAACTACGGAATGAAGATTGGACGTTGTCGCGGTGATAAAGAATCGCTCTCATCATCGTCCAACGACCGCCACCACCCTCGATCAGCCACTCAGGACCGTGTTCTCCTCCTGTCCCCCTGATCCTAATATCGCACTCCTCGATCTGTATTTCGAAGCTACTTTCGAAGCTTCGGTCTTTGAACGTTCCTGCTGTTAATTTTTAACGCACTTGCAAATAACGTGAACGTTGGAGGAAACGTTGGCCAAAGTTAGATATTCCAATTTGACGACGTAAGAATTTAAAGTTCGAAATGCAAGAAGTTTCCGTTTCTCGACACGTCCCAAACACTTTTCCCAAACTTGCATTGCACGTGGGTGAAATGTTGAAAAATTCCGTTTGCACGGTAATACGAATGCGCTAAACGTCAACTGTTTCTTGACCGTTCCCCGGGGCGAGTGACTCAAATTTTAATTTCCCCGATAAAGACCGATCTTGCCTTTGCAAATCGTGAAACTCGAGCTTCGCGCTGTCCGTCAGTCGCCGATCCGCGGAAATTGCGTCTTTCTTCGAGCGGCAGACACCCGAACGATCGAAGTTGAAAGTTCGCGACCCCGGCTGCCTTCCATTCGAACCGTCGACACTTCGTTATCGATTACGCGCGGATCCTGTAATTTCCTCATTAGCGGGTTCAGCTGGCAGAGTACCGGTGCTGGTCGGAGCCGTGTGCCGTGTGCCGTGTGCCGTCGAATGCGACGGCAGAAAGGATCGTCGGAGCGTCTAGTTTCCAAAGACAAGACTTCGCAATTACGCTCGCGGCTGCGAGGAAGCATCGCGCCGTGAAAATCGTCGTGTCTGCGGAGAAAGGCGGGAAAGGGAATAGACACTAATCCAGCCGGGCCGAACGTCTAACAGTATCAGGAGACAAAAGAAAATGACGGAGCGAACATCACCGACTGGGCCAAGTGGCAACGCGTTCCAACGTCGACTCATCGTTATCTTTCCCGGAGTGACTACGAGGGATCTGCGAAATCGAGCGTCGAAGAAAAACCTACTCGCCCGAACGACGATCCCTTAATCGGCGTTACACGTGTCGGGAGTTACAGTTCCGAAGGGTTCTGCCGCGCGGGATGCCCCTTTGTTCGTCCCGGTGAAATTTGTTACTCCGGATCTACGCGCGATCGTTCGCCCGGTCGCCCGTTCCGTGAATCGACTCGCACTCGGACGCCCTAATAAAACGATCAACGATCGCGCAACCGCCGGGTCCGACTGCGAAACCGACGTCGATACCGATCTACCCTATAACTCAAACAGAAACCGATTTTCGAGCGGCGGGCTCGAAACACCGTGGCCGCCCGGACTCGTATTTTATCTCGCGCACGAGCGATAGAAATCGCTCGCGTATTTCACCCGCGTACGGGGCACAATAGCGTGTCGTCGATCGAGCAAATCAAATCCGCATTATCAGCGACTTAATACTACACGCGATTTCCACCGGCTGATTTATTAACTCGCCGGCGATTATTGCCGAACCGGTCCTACCCGGCCGGTCGACGTTCTGCTTGTCTAACCTCTCGGTTGTACTGCCGCTTCTAAAAGTGCGTGTATCTACGTTGATACACGATCGATGACGATTACACTCGTCAAACGCAGAGCGAAATTAAATGAAATTATAAGGAAACGGCGCTAGCTTTTTTTTTTTTTTGAAAAATCAATAATTTTACTGATCAACTTAATTAACAATAATTAACGTTAATAGCGAGAGGGAAAATGATTAGAAATGATGTAAAAAAAAAGCCAGGTGATTATTGCCGAACCGGTCCTACCTTGCAGGTCGACGTTCTGCTTATCTAACTTCTCGGTTGCACTGCCGCTTCTAAAAGTGCGTGTATCTACGTTGATACACGATCGATGAGGATTGTACTTGTTAAACGCAGAGTAAAATTGAATCAAGTTATAAGGAAACGGCGCTAGCTTTTTTTGAAAAATCAATAATTTCATTGCTCAACTTAATTAATAATAATTAACATTAATAGCGAGAAAATATTTAAAAATGATGTGAAAAAAAAAGTAGCCACGTCTAATCTGAAATTTACAAATATGTTTAATTTCCCACAAAAACTTTAGTTCAAGTGACAAACTGTAATTATTGTTCTCTATCGTTCGCCCGATGCGAGCGCGAGATTTGAAAATCGCGTGCACAGAGAAAGAGAGAGAGAGAGCCTTGGACTCGCACTTTACACGTGCAACAAGGAAAAAGGATACGCGGAATTCGTAAAGTTACATCGAACGCAGAGAGAGAGAGAGAGAGAGAGGAGCGGTTTCGAGCAGCCAGTTAAATTTTATTCCCCCGCATAACAATAGAAGGGAATAGAAGGCCATAACCGATAGTATAGTACGTTCGCGTTCAGACCGCCTCTTTAGTATCCGCGTCTCGATACTAAAGATGCAACGTGAGATTACACGGAAGAGCGGGCAGGTCGCTGGTTGTCTCTCTGGCCGAGTAACTCACTTTAGCCGGGCGTGGTGGTCTTCGCGAAACACCGCTCCCGGCTGACGAGCATTATCTGCTCGCGACGTAAACTTTTGCCCCCAGGTAACGGGCAAAGTCAACTGCCGTCGGAATTTTCCACGTCCGGCGGACGTGTGACGCGTAACTCGACCAACTTGGACCAACGACGTTGTAATTCGAACGAATACAAGTTTCCCGCTGAAACCTGTCACCGTCCCCGGACGATCGATCCATCAACGCACCGACGTCTGAGGTGGTGGGGCGAAGTAAACCGCTAGTCTCGTTCAATCGATTCGAAACGACGAGCAATCTCGTAAAAAATGGTCCTCGGATGCAGCCGCGACTTTGAGGGATCGAAAGGGGGGAGAGGGGCGAACGCGTCTTAACTTTTCGTCGCGGCGATACCCGGCGAGTGATTATCGATACACCGTAGCATCCGGGGAGGGGGAGGGGGAGAGAGAGGAGGATCATCAGTTAAAGAAGCTGAAGGAGGAAGCAGACCTGTCTGACCAAGCCGGCGAAGAGAGATTACAGACCGAGTTCGTCGGCTTGACGAACAGCTCGTCAGCGAGGATTGCACGGGACGTTTCATTTGCAGCGAGAGCAAGAGGAGGGACGGCCCGGAACCTGGAAGCGGATAATTCAGGACGTGACGTCACCGTAGCCTCGCCTTAACAAGAGTTCCTGCAGCGCTTTTCTCGGCTAATCAGATTTAACTGCGCCTTGCAGGACCGTGCAAGCGTCTGGCGAACCCTGCCATCGTCGAACAGTTCCCCGACCATCCAGCTCCCGCCGCTATCATTACGTAGAGGAACGATAGTAACGCGTTGCGTTTGCGCCGATTCGTTGCTTAGGACGAGCCAAAGGAAAGTAGAGGAATCGACGTAGGGATTTCTTTTTTCAGTGTTTGCGTAGATGCCTGAAGAACAGTTACCGACGTCGTCAATTGAAAAACGGCGAATTCCTGGCGCAATCCATTCAGCGAGCGCGACATTTAAACGTGCCTTTATTAACTTGCAAATGACGGCGGTATGCCGACCTCTTTATCGACCCCGTTTCGACCGTGGAAACCGCTCGTGGCGATAAGTCGCCACGATAAACCGTGCACCGTTCAGCAAGTAACTGAAAAAGAACTGTGCCTCGTTGTGCTTTAACCGCTGTGAAAATAACTCCGCCCATCGGGCCGAAAATGGATCTCAATTTGCACGCTACTTTTATCCCGTTTCGTGTTTCTTCGTAACATCACGTTTCTCATACGTAACGCGTAGATAACACACGCACTCGGTATCTGTTCGATTGGAGCATGGCGTCATTCCGCAAAATATACTTAAGCAGCTCGTACAAAGATGTAAAGCACAGAGTTTAATCTCTTGCTTTCACTTCGACTCGCGCGCTTCGAAAGCTCGATTTTAACGCGGTATGTTTAGACGAATGAAATCCCCCGAGAGTTAAATTAGAACGTCTGCTCTTGACTGACAGATTAATTGGAAAAGTTTACAAAAATCTCGCTTTCTTTCGCCCGCGACTAGCGAGAAAATCGCCCGATTGTAAGTCGCGGGGTAACGTCGATGCCGAAATTGCTGGCATTGAGAGCGTCAAAATTTCAAACCACCTTGCAAATTGTTCAAAACAGTTTTTAAAATTTAAGCGCAAATGTAGATAGCTTTTAAAGTACGTTTCGTACTCTCTCTGTAAAATGTCAAGTAAGTAAGAACGTGCCAAAGTGAGAGGAAGGAAACGCAAAGGAAAAAGTGACGCGAGGGGAACGTCGCGAAAACTTCACTCGGCGAGACGGAAAATTCCAAAATTTCACGAACGATCACAGCGATATCGCGATTATCAGCGGGGATCCGACCGCGTAATTACCCCGTCGCTATTTTCGCAAGAAATACCAGCTTCGGGAATAGCTCGCGCGCATAACGCGTTCTACGCTGGAGCCGGTTAATAAGGATTAATGCCAGGGGCGTGGCTGATACATTGGCAAAGTCACTTGTAGGAGAAGTCAGCGCAATATCGTTTATCACGGGAGCAACTCGCCGCCGTTGGCTTTCGGCCGGCCATGTGCGAGCATCGCGGATCCTCGCCCGTTAACTTTCAGCCTAAGTTTCCGCGATACCGCGCATAAATAATCGCGATCCAGCCACCTTCAGCCAGGTGGAAATTTTCGTGCCGCGATTCCGCCGAACCGGCCCCGCGCGCGAGAGAAGAGTCTCTCTCTGATCGATGTGATCCCGGTTTACGGCGCGCCCTATCTCGGCTCGGATACGTCGAACTTTCGACCCGCCGGCCAAGTGAAAATCTAATTCTGTTCAATTCGGCGCTCCGTCGCGGATCGCGCGAACAAAGACGAAGGCGGACGTAACGGGAAATATAAATACGTCCCTCCGTTTAGACGGCACTTTTTATCACTGAAAGTGATTTTAGCGGGGGTAACCCACTTGAGCTGCAACGCTGATGCAACGAAAATTAGCGATTGGTTGATTTTGGTCACGTGACTCACGAGGGGGCGTGGAGTAGACCTCGAGTGAGAGTGGCGCTGTCTTTAGTAAGTCGTGCAGTTTTTTACTTTAGGAGTCTTATTTGCGCGATTGAATTACGCGGCCAGAAAATATTGGAGGTACCCATAAATAACGTCGTTTTCTTCAAATTTAATAAAGATTGCCATCTAGTGACAATAATTTAACTTGTGACACGACCTATATTCTAGTTAAATATATTGACATTTAGTGTGCTCAAATTTTGAAAAAATTCGAATTAGCAAAGTTAGACATTTGATGCTTTATGAGTTTCAAATGCCATTGATGCTGTTTATTCTGGTGCTTTGGAACATGTTGGCGTTGGTTTAAAAAATTTAAGAACGGTGATTTCTTTTTCAAGACTATAGTTGCGCGATTTTCATTCAAAACGAATGAAGGGGATATTGGTAATCGAAATGTTTTGAGAATTATGGAATGCAAAACTCTGCGATCCTTCTGGTTCAAACGCGGTAGAACTCTGTTTGTTTAAGCTGAATCTCTCAATTAAACGAACTTTTGCCGGTCGAATCCATTTATTTAATATTCTCGTCGAATAAAGAATGAAGAATCACCATTTTAGACCAGACTTTCGCCGAATTTCAAGCAAATTATTCACCTCGAATTATACAAATTCGTCCCATTTCAGCGAAATTTCTATTTGTAACAAATTCATATTAAACGTTTTTGTCCCGTTCCGTATAAAATTCATCCCCAAGTTTGCACGGACCGAGTGGCACCGTGCGCCAAAATTAAACTCCGCGCTGAACGCGGAACTAAAAGTTTCTCCAGCCGATATTCCGATTCGCTCCCTCCGGCGGAAATTCGAGAGCTTGAAACTCTTAAAAAGGGGGTCAATCGCGTCGGTGCGATCGCTTTGGATCGGACCTGAAAACTTCGTCGCCGCGTCATGATTCCGCGTTACGCCGGCACACGCACGCCGCGACGTGTCCGCGAGTTTCCGCGTCGAGGATGAAGGCCTCTCTGTTTCTTTCGTGCCGCGTCGAACCTGAAAACATTCAACGAACCGAATACCTCCCTCAACCCACGGGGCAGGTATTCGATTCTCGTGCAACGGCAGCGTTTCGACGCGGGTGCCGGATTGATCGCGGCCCCTCGTAAAATCTAAATACAGGCTACGAGCCTACGAGCCTCGGCTCTGCTTTATCACTTGAAATATTCGTCCTATTTCTAGCGTTGCGAGGAAACACTGCGGTGTCGGGCCTCCGTCGAGCCAGGTCGATAAACATATTTTCTCTTCGGCACCGTCGAAGAAATACTCTCCCTGTTCCACGGAGATTCAGTTCGTCGACATGCAAATTCTCCCGATTAACGTTCGTGCACGTGAAATACGTCGAAGTTTCGTCGAAGTTTGCATTTATCAGTTGTTAGCTACGTTTAAATCACGGTACGTGTATACGGTGTCGAGAAGTTTTACGACCGAAACGTCGAAATATTGTCATTATCAATCGTCGTCGAACGTGATTCTTACAATTAGTATTTGTTTTTTGTATTTAAAAACATCCTGGAATCGTTGAAGACATCCTCTACTCCACCTACTTAAAAGGGTAAAGAAACACTGTAACAGCGCCATTCCAAGGCTGATTGAACGTAATTGCTTCGATCAAAAATACGTGACATTCTGAAAAAGCAACATTTTACGCTGACTCAAGAACAGTACAGAGTGCGTTCTTAATTTTACCAAACATTCCCTTCGAATCATCCATTGATCTCTCCAGCAGCAAGGAATTCTCTTGAAACTTTAATGTCACTTTCACGAAAGAGAGAGATTCTCTTCAAATTTCCCCGACTTTGCTCACAAAGTTGATCTTTGTTGATTCGAAAGAAGAGAAAAAGGTTTTCGATCGATCTCTCTATCGTGGTTTCGAGGAGCAAGGAGCCGCCAAAAGGTGTGGGGGGTGAAAGGAAGGAACGATCCCCGAGAGCAGCTCGAATAATCGAATAACGAGACTCGCCTCCGTTTCAGTCCTCGAATCGAGAAGTGTCTGGCTCCGAGAACCTACAGCTTCTTGCTCTGATACAATTAAACGTGGATAACGTGGCCTTATGAAACGGATGAGCTAAAACGAAGGAGTAGAAAAACGTTTATAGAGAAAGTAGTCGTAGAGCATTGAGCAGAGAGAGACAGCTCGATTTCTCAAGGGTGATCGCGACACGAAGGAAGCTAATTAGGAGAACGGAAGACTGGAAACGGGAGCGAGGGGGAAGAGCGCTGAACAACTGAACAACTGAAAGCGCGAAGGCCACGACCGCGAGAATCATGAAGTTACGATATCCTCTGCTACCGAGACAATTAACGCGGCAAACTTCGTGGCGAGGCTCGTCTCACGCAACGCCTTAAGCCGAGTTCACAGTCGGACGATGCGTTGCAGGTCGTATCGTCGTTCTGATTGCTAGACACGCGCGCTTTGAACGTTTCTAACGGCGTAACAGTCACCGTTATTCGCGTTTCCTGTCCGCAGAGGAGCGAACGCACGAGTTACTTTGACTTTCCATCGCGAGAGTGGAAAGTCAAAGTGGTTAAAACACAAATGATCAAAAAGACAATAGTAGACTCGAGTGAAAGGAAAGAAGGAAGAACCATCCTGTAATTTCTGCGTCCGATCGAAAAAATTACTAGTGAATTATTCGATAGATATAATTTCTGACACTAAATCTCTACGTTGCTAAAAATAACAGCTTATAGGTTAAAGCGTCAACGAGGCAGAAACAATAGACAGCGATGACCAATTCGTCCAAATTTATCACTCGAACCTCTGAATAAAATTAGGCAAGTTGATAAATGATAGTGGACCGCTTCTAATTTAACTCGTTTGTCTCGACTGTCGATAAAATCGTCCAAATGGATCCAATTAGGTTAGAGGTAGCTCAACGGGATTAATCTTGAATTTCTGGGACATTTTCTTAATAATTCACGGAGGAACGATCGGGCAAATTAGGCCGAATTAACCTACCATTTCGGGCGCCAAGTTATTAAGCAAAATCGGGAATCGACCTACCGGATATTCGTCGGATAGCGAGATATCCCGGCGTGGACGGGTCTTCAAGCAACCCCGACGACCGCACGGGTAACCCGAGTGTCACAAATTGTATTACTAATCCGGCCAACATCAAGGGACTGACCAGACCAATTTATCATTCAACGCACAGACCGAAGAAGCTGCAAACGCGAGGATACAAGGGTGTAACGAAACTCTGACAACTGCGAGTAGAATTATTTAAGAAGCGCCGTCAGCATCGTGAAAAAAGTACTGGAACGGTAGGGTTTTGCCAACTCTGAGTGAAAATACTTCTTCAGGTTCGCTAAGTAGGATTATTCAACTTTTAATTAAGATCATTGGAACGTCGGGAGCCATGGGACGGCGGAGGCTTTGCTTACCTTTGAAAATCTTCGTTTCGTTTGACTTTATTACCAGAGAAACTGTAAAATTAAATACACGAAATTTCAGGTAGCCAAACCAGAGGTGGCTAACTGGCGGCCCTTGCCCCCACTTTCCTGATCGCTAGCGCTATCCCCTCCACTGCGTTGAGAGCGCCGCGGCCACGACACTCGAATTAGGTATACTTACAAATTGTTTTCTTTACTGTAGCTGCTAAACTTGAAGATAGATGGAGAAAGTAGTTTATACGGCTCGCTGTGGAACAGTGAGTGGGAACTAATTTTCACGGTGGACGATCTGAATTTTCTGCCAGACCGAGTGAGTTTTAAACTACCGATCCAACGATACTACCCGAGGATTTAAAAATGCCAGACACATTCGCAAAAAAAAATCGTCGGAATCGTAAAAATTTGGAACTCGACGAGAAATGTAAAGTGGGAGCGAAGTGGAAACGGCGAGTGATTCTCGTGTGGACGAGTCTTAAAGCGACCCAGGCTGTAACATCTGGCTACGAGTAAGTTGGTTTATCTACTCCGGCCGCTACGCCCCTTCCTGCGCTTCGGCGCGAATACCGCGGGTACACCCTGCAATATCTCTTTCATGATATCGTAATTATACGAGGAAGCGAACAGCGAACGCGAAACCCATAACCGGGAGAGGCGGGAAAGCGAGCAAACCGTCGGCCGCTTTTTAATCGCGGCGCGAACGAAATTATACAGAAAGCGAGTACGAGAAATGAAAAATATCGGCGAGAGCGCGCGGGAGTCGTCGCGCGGCTCGAATTCCACGTTCGGTAAACACCGGCGAAGAAGCGTGCTTTATCGTTTTCGCGCGGCGGTTCCGTATCGTTATCAGGTGGCTGCAGCCGATCGGCTGCACATTCAGTCGTGCATTCTCCGAACGACGCGAAACGAGATAAAAACGCGAGAGCGCGACGGAACATCGAGTTCGATTTCTCCGCGAGGGAGAAAACGGCTCGACGAAATTTTTAAAAAACTTGGAAACCGTCAAGCGGAATCTCAAATACGCCGAGTTTATCTGAAAGTTTTGGATTTCTTCTGAAAGAGTATCTCGTGGTTGAGCTGATTTTATTTCGGTCCTTATTTTTGGAAAATAATCAAAAGAGCGTTTCACGCGAAAAAGAGTATTTATTGACTCGGCAATCCGATCGAGAACCTTTGAGAGAGGACGTTTCTTTGCAGGACGGCGCGCAAGCGGTTTCAGTAGAACGAGCCTCTCTGGTCAGACAGGGCCGGTAACACGTTACTTAAGAGCGAAGCGCAACGATAGAGGGTAAGTGTTAAAACTATCGGCGAATTTGCGTGCAGCGGCGGTACATCCTTTGCCTTTTTCTGACCCCTTCGAACCCCTCCCACTCGGCCCTTTCCCACCCCTTCCCCTTTATTGCCGCTATACCTTTCTCCGTGCGGAGGAATTACGCGCCGTCCTATCTCCGACTGTTGTTCGTAGTAAAAAGTTTTAACTCGCAAACTCTTGCAACCGAGGAAAAAGGGGAGAAGAGGGAGAGAGAGAGAGGGAGAGGGAGAAAGGCTAAAAAGACCAACGGGAGAAACGGAAGTAAATAAACAAAAAAAGAAACGAAGAAAGCTGGAGCGGGATGGGGGGGAGGGGGAGAAAGAGAAGCAGGGCAGGGGAAGTGGAAAACAAAGTAGAGGAAAAAAAAAGTGAAAAAAGAGGGTGGAAGGGGAGGATGAATTTAGAGAAACGAGAGATACAAAAGGGAGAATGCGTGTGAATCTAGAACGAATCCTCTTTTCGTTCCTTTCCCTTTATCTTTCCCCCCTCCCGGGCTCTCCCTTAACCGGAAACGTGCAGGAATTTCCAGTTTTCCCCGGATTCAGGCAGCCCGTGGCGTGCCCGCTTTGTTGCAGGGGGGCCTCGGCAAAATAGACGTCATCGCAGTCTGGTTTGCTGAGTTATGCGAACTTGACGGGATTCGTTTAACGGAGGAGGAGACGACGATGACGACGACAACGATGCATTGCTATCAATGAACCGTAACTCTCATAAAGCTCGACCTCGAAACAGTCTCTCTCTCTCTCTCTCTCTCTCTGAATCCAATATCAGTGTGCATCGTACCCAACTATTGCAAACAGCCGCGCAGCAGAGAGCGGCGTCGCGCATACACTCGGGCGAGTAAATTTAAAATACCCCGACAAAACCGTATCGTTCTCTGCCGGTGTGCCGGTGGTGTGCCGGTGGCGCGCCGAGTGAAAGGACAGCTTCCAAACGGGACCCAACTTCTCCTCTCTAATGAAAGATTCACGAGTCGTGTAATAACGGGCAACTGTGACGACGAGAGAACGACGATTCGAAGGTACTTCGAATTTCGAGTTTTCAAACGTGAGTCGGCGTTAAATTAACGCGGCAGATGAAACTTGCTTTGAGGTTCGTTATCGAATCTCGCGTCGGACCGTGTATCGCATAAAGGTCGAGTTCGACCGACGGGGAGGGGAAAAATATTCCAACGATACAAAGAGTTATGTTGTTTTAAAATGGTGGAAACTAACTTGCGCGAACAGAGTAGCTCTCGAGATATTTGACACAGTTGACGCAAGAAAATCTCTCGGTTAATTGTTCTAACGAGTAATTAATTAACGCGTGGAGATTCGACGAAATTTTCAATTGGGTTCGCGAACGATAACGGGGAGAGGTCGCGAATAGTGTTGGTGCGTGAAGACTTGGCGGGCAAGTGGCGGAAACGCGTTGGATGTCGGCCAATAAAAGGATAAACCGACGCGGAGGAGGCACGTGAAGGATTTTCTCCATTAATGAAGAACAGAACGGATTAGTTGTTCTCGTGGAAACGAAAAATATTGGCGGGCGTTTGCACGCGGGGAGGGAAAGGGGGTTGGAGGGGGTGAGGGGAACGCCGACTCGAAAAAGTGACTGGAACCGGGCCAATGAAACTTCCTGAGGGACGAGCAGGCGCGTCCCGTTTCAGCCTGGTTGCTTCATCGAACTGCTCCTTCCCAGGCGTTTCCCTTTTCCACTTTTTCCCACTTTTTTTGTTTCCCTTCTTTTCCTCCTTTCGTTTTCTTGTTTCCTCCGATAAAGCACGCTCCGTACCGTTCGAGGCCCGGGTGGCAACTCTTTTCCTCTTCGCGGCGAAAGAAAACGACGCCCGAGCACTCGAGCTCGATTTGTTAATGAGAAACTTAGATTAACGACTCGCTCGGGGAGTTCCCCGCGAATTCGTCGAGAGAGAGAGAGAGAGAGAGAGAGAGAGAGAGAGAGAGAGAGAGAGTTCGACTCCGCCGGCAGTAACACGGTAAGCAATCTTGTGCCAAAATCAGATACACGGTTGCGCAACTTCCACTGCCAGACAAATTAGATTCCCTAAGTTTCGAATGAAACGGTACACGGCGGCTCGTGGTATTAATTGGTAACACGTTTCCGCCTAAACGCGCGTTCCCACTTGGAATCTTCCGATCAATGGAAAAGTCGTTCCGCCGCGGGCTCTCTGTATGTGTGTGTGTGTGTGTGTGTTTTCAAGTGTGCGTTGAACGGAGAATCGAGCCTGGCCGCTGATCAATCTTCGTTCGCGAAATTAATATCCACGGTAGTGTCGCGCTGGTAATTCTCCGTGCCGTGCCGAAAAGAAAAACCGCGCGGACGAGACACGCGGATGTACTCTTGGAACGAGAGATGATGGATGGAGGTAATGCGGCGACGAACCGGCGGCGGCGTCGCGGCGCCAGTTCAAGGAGCAAACCGTTCGCGATTTTACGGGGCGGCGAGCAAGACCGCGTTAAATCGCGGGCGACGTAACTCGATAATTTCCGGATCATATCCGCCGAGGATCGATCCCGGGGCGCGTGAAACAAACTGAAGTTACGCAAAGGCAAACAGCTCGACGAGCAAATATGCAAATAAACTCGTTACGCGAACGGAGACGGGGTAAATGGGACGCGTCGCGTTCGACGCTCGGGAACTCGGGGGAGGTCCGAGACTCGGCGGCGAAGAGACACGCGAGGGGGATGACACGAGGCGGAGGAGGGGCAGGGGGGAGGGGGCGAGAACTTCGATTCGAGACAGATCAGGCAAAGTCGGACGGCGGGCGCTTTGATGCCGAGCTTCGCCCGGGCTCTATCGTGGATCTCTCGAGACACGGGTCGGCTGCAACAGTTGCCGTCAAGTATCATCAATTACAGCAAGTATTCCAGCATCCGTCAGGTCTGTTGGCGATGGTTGGGGTTTGGCTGCGTCGGGGTCAGACACCCGAGGTCTCGGGGTTTCGCGTGTGTCAGCCGCTGTTCCCCGGCACAAACCCCGGAGAGCGGCGCTTCACCGGCTGTCCGACCGATTTTCGGCTCGGCCCGTGACTACGGGCAGCCTATCGGGAATTCCGAAAACAGGGTCGACCGTGTCGTGTATCCGCAATGAGGAGGAGAGCCAGACAGGTGCGCTCGAAAATTCGAAGAAAATCCCGCTGTGATCCTTCCCTGGCGAATGTCTCTGTGATTTGCAGCCGCGAGAAAAGAACGAAGAGAATTCAACGAGAAACAGGCAGCGCTAACACGGATCGGCAGGGAGGATCGTTTCGCGAATTATCGCGCGAGCAATGAGCCGAGCGACGATCGCCCCTTCCGTTGTACATGATTGATTTTATTACCCTCGCGCGAGGAGATCGATGTAGCGATTCGACGAAACGACGGCCTCGATTCGTGTGCAAACGACACCGTCCGTGAAAATGGGAAAGCAGAGAGAGGAAGGTGCGCGAGGTACGTGCAAGTGGAAACACACGGGAGACACGAGAGGAAGAGCAAAAGCGAGATGATGAAGTTTCCGACAGGTCAGTCTTGTTGATAGCGGCGCTTAGTTAGCGATGCCGGGAGTGGCAGAGATACAAAGAGGAGAGGGGATAACTAAATTGACGAAGGAAGAGGGTCGGCGAGGAAAGATGAGAAAAGACACGAGAAGCGACAGAGAGAGAGAGAGAGAGAGAGAGAGAGAGAGAGAGAGGGAAAGAGAGAAAGGATAAACGGGAGCCTGAGGAGGGAGCTGTCATAGCCGAAAGTTACCCCAATCCTCGGTAAACTCTGCGAGCAGACCCTTAGACGAGCCACGAGGGCCACGCCGGGCGAGTAGGTTGTACCGAAGAGAAGGGTGGGGATCTCAAGTTCCTAACGAGACACGCTGTGCTCAGCCATGAAACGAACTCAACCACCCTCGAAACATCAGCAACCCCGACAGCGACGAGGACACCGCCACGACGCCACGGAGAACCTTGGTCGACGACGCGACGTCTAAAACGAGCTGGCGGCAGGGACGAAGAGAAGCGAAGAGGAGGATGAGGAGGAGGAGGAGAGAGAGGGAGCCTATGAAATACGAGTATGAACAACCTCGACATCGGTAGCCATTACGAGCCACGTCAACACTGACTAATTGTAGTACTTGGCGAACAGTTGGAATTTCGTTTTTCGCCGGTGTATGCACCGAGCACCGTGTTTTACCAGCGTCTACCCTGTTGCAAGTGGGCTCTGCCGGGCCGACCGGTTACGGACCGCACGCGTTCGTCGATACTGAACGTTTCCCAGGGAATAACTTGAACCCCTTTCAACCGGTCTATCATTCTTCCGTGGCGTCGAAACAACGTTACGCGGCCCGTTCGCCTCTCTGTTTCCAAACGATCCCCCCCCCCCTCTGACTGGTAACAAAAAGCCACCGTCGGGGTGGATCGGCCAAAAAAAAAAAAAAAGCCGTGTAACGAGAAAAAAAGATAAAAGCGTGTGCTGACACACAGACGTGCAATCGTGTACGTATGGCACGAAGTGGATCGAGCCGAGAAATAGTCAATGTCGTGTAAAATTCCGAGTTCCATCTCCGAGTCGAAAAATTGAGGATACTTTTGTCGAAAAGATTCTCTTTTAGGAGTCGCGTGCCACGACGACAACAAAGGGGCAACGTTTCCTGTCGACACTGGCCGAAGACAAAAGGCAGGAAGGGTGGGAGAGTTTTATTAAAAAGCGAGAAGCACTGAAAGGAGCAGCTAATAAACGAGTAATCCAAGAACGTCGGAGAAGTAGGGGAGGGGAGCGAATCATTGTTTACCGTTCGACGAAGTTTCCTCGAAATTCTTAAGGATTTATACAGTCGATTCTGGTCTCTCTCTCTCTCTCTCTCTCTGGTGGTTGCACGCGCGAGTCTAACCGAGCGGCCAGCTCGTCCCTTAGACGTCCTTCTCCGAACGAAAATCATTTTACGGATTTTCCCGTCGAATTCTCCCGTCGTCCCGGTCCCCATTGTCGCAGAGCCCGATACGCGAATAAAAGGATCAGGTTCCGCCGTCCCAATGGGATCCTCCTCTGCCATTCTTCGCTGTTCGACACGTGTGTTTTAAATTTCGCCAAGCAGCTCCGCTCTCCTTTCATTCTCCGGGCCATTAGCTCCTTCTCTCGGCCAGCGGCGGACACCCGAAATCACGGGGTGAGCCGTTGAATGGGTCCGCTAATTGCCGACGGGTCGGTCGCACAATGCTCGGCCCCGATTCCACCCCGCCAAATGCATTCTTCTCCCTTTCGCCACTCAGCCCGGATCCTAACACGCCAACTGTGCTTTCTTGGCACCAACTTCTCCTTCTATTGCCCTATTCTGAAAGAGGGGTGGAGAAGTCGAGGTTTCCTAAGGGAGGAACCGGCGTGTCTTCTCCTCTTCGTCTCTCTGCCCCTCGCGCTCCACCTAGCCAGTCATCGAGTTCCGGAGAACGACAACTACAAGCCTCTGGGGCTTGGCGTAAGATTACCACGATTCTGCATTAAAGTCGATTCAAATCCTGCGGAAATATTTTCTCTATCGAGGCGCGCGCTGGCCCTCTCGATGGCCGCAACTTTGCTCCATGCTTTTTCGGGATCCGCGGCTGAGAAATCGGATGACTTACGAAGAAGAAGAAGAAGAAGAAGAAGTATCACCAGGATTTTCTTCGAGTTACTATCTCACCGAGTATGGACGCTGGGGAGTCTGTGCAACGCTTCTTGAACGTGAGCGTGCATAAGTGGAGAGACGTAGATTCGTCGGCTTGGTTTTCTACACGGAGATTAGAAATCGCAGACGGAAATTTCAATCTGTCAACACGTAGATGGAAAAGCCAGCGTTCGATTGATTTAATCGTGCGTGTAACAATCGAAAAATCTAGACTGGAGGCTCGTTCGAATCCACGTCATTCTACCTTCAAAAGGAACATCTTGCAAAATTTGAAATTTGAACAAATTTGAGCAAACGGTTCAAACAACGGTACCTCGTCGAATCCCTTTTAATAACACAAACCATATTGGCATCGCGTTAAAATTTCATTATAAATTCTGTCATCCGCGTTACAAGTCCGCGAGCAAAATCCGGCGCGGATAATAACATGCAAATGTCCTCCTACTCTGGGTGGCTCCTTCCTTTCGCATCTCAAATTATCAATACGTCACTGCTCTATCAAATATTGACGGAAGCCATCGGCCATGTTCCGCCCATTAAAATCGACACGATGGAATATTCACATTGTCGAGGGCGCGCTCGAGTTCTCCGTGAAAAACCTGGAGGGAAGAAAGGACGAATTCCCGTCTGTCTCGAGAATAGTTACATCTCGCTAGCCTTGAAATACGATACACTAGACGATGGTATTAGGTGGAAAACCAATTTGCCAGGACTATCGTCCTCAAACCAGACGAATATTCGACAAAGAGTTCTTTTGCAGACTTTCTACCCTCTGAGAGATCCCTAACTCTCTTCTCTCTCTCTCTCTCTCTCTTTTTCTCCTTACTCTCTCCCTTCGCTGTCCTCGAATGCTTTCAAGAAGACTCTCGGTGCCAGTCTACCATGGAATTCGACGACTTCTCGCCATTAAAGCACCACCATTCCATGGTTCATTGTGCTTTCCTACCCGCAGCGTTCTACCGCATCCGCCGTCGCCGTCATCCAACCCCTGCACCTCACCCTCTGGAGAACACACATACACACCCCAATGGACGTGTACAACTGCCTTCGAAACTCGTAAGAACTTATAAACGTATTAGATATCCATAAGTTGGCGCCAAAGGATCGGTCTCATCGGCCGAATATTCGGAAATAGTTTCGATCACCTATCTCCCTCCTTTTCATTGCGCTATCCGCCGTTATTAAAATAACATTCCTGCATCCGAAAATACGTAATGATATTACCGGAGATAATATCCGCGAAGCAAATTGATAAGCGTTTAATAAATAAGACTTAAAGAGGGGGGCGGGGTGGAAAAACGACGAGAAGAAACGAGAAGCTGAATGGCTGTTAATTTCGTAACGCGAGAGAAAAAACGTAGCGTAAAAGAGGGCGGGGAGGAAATTGAAAATGGGAACGCGATAAATTCTTCCGCGCGCTTTATCCTTCGCCGCGAGGGGAACGGCGGTCGGCACACAGGGCGATGAAATTTCTCCATACGTAAAGCAAAGAGAGACGAATAGGCGCCGGCGGCGGCGGGTAACGTTGGCTTCGGTTCTACCGGCAAACCGCCGCGCATCAGCGGGTCGGAATGAATTTTTTATTTTACGACTCTTCCGCGACTCTCGGTTGCACGCCGCCCCGGAGACTCGGATCGCTCGTTATTCCAGGCCACCCGTGAGATTCCGCTCAGGCGTACGAGTAAACCAGAAGTCGAAACAAGCGCAAAACCGCGTTTATGTTCCTCGCAAACGTGGAACACGCGTATTTACACGTGCAGAGACACGTGTACAGTCGAGATAACGGCGCACGTCTCTGGTTCGCGGGCTCCGTCGTATTTTCCCCGACGCGAGACATCCGGAGGAGACATAACGGGAGAATTTGGAAAATCAACGGGAACGCCAGCCGCCTGCTGTCGCGGGAACGCTCGTGCGAGGCAAGTTCGGGGCAGGAATGTCGTGAGAAAGAGAGTCACCCCCCGAAGGATTGGATACAGGGGAAAGAGTCGGAGAAGATAGCAGCGGTGCGACCGGTCTTTCCGCTTTTCTGAACCCGTCTTTCTCTCGTTCCCCTTCGTGCTTTGCCGCCCCATCACGTAATGGTGTAACTTTTGCCACGACGATGCTTCGAACGTGGGGGTGAAAAAGACACACGTGGAGAGAAACAGAGAGACAGAGAGAGAGAGAGGTCGACTCGAGGGAGTTTTAACCCACGGTCAGCCCTCGTTCGACTCGCGTTTCCTTCAACGCTGCACTCTGCACCCGTTATCTCTCAAACTGAGTCGATCGAGTCCGTGCGAACTTTTATCTTCGCGGCTTCCGGCGAAGATGTCACTCGTCCTTGTTTTTTTCTCTCTCTCCCTCTTTCTCTCTCTCTGACTCTTGCTGTTTCTCAGTCAGTTCTCACCCGTTTTAGGGACAGCTACGGAAAAAGGTATTCGAGATAACTCCCATGGGAGACACTAGCTGCCCACTGGAAAAGTATCGCGCGAGGGAGAAAACTGCACGACTCGTACCCCAGTACGATTCGTTTCACTGAAAGAAGAAGCAACTGTTCTGACTAGGAAATGAAGACGACTTTTTTGCCATAAAATTTTTATCGATATGCAAACATTCGAATCGATACAAAACAAATTAGAGGCGCGATCGCCACTCCTACTCGAGGTCTATCCCACGCCCCCTCACGAATCAACCAATCGCTAATTTTCGTTGCATCAGCGTTGCACCTGAAGAGGCCCGATTTTCTGGGTTACCCCCGCTAAAATCACTTTCAGTGACAATATGCTCAAGTGCAACACACACTTTCGTCGTGGTGGCACTATAGGAAAGTGAGTTGGACAAAAACAACAATCGGTGTTTTGTATTGCGTGGCATAAAATTACCAGCCAAAATCTTTGGATTTCCCAAAACTGCGCTTCGTGCGTACATACGTGTTAAAGTACAGAGAAGAGGATATAATATCGACAACTGTGATTTAAAACGCAATTAAATCGGCTACAAGATATCTCGATAAGTAGTTTATCTACAAACTCGTAACCTATCACCGCAAAGTCTGGTCGGGATAAATTTAACTCGCCAGAAATACGTGGAAATACTCGAAGATTTCATAATCTGGCCATTTGCGATACGATAATTGGTTTGTCGTATCCTTCCATAAAAATAATCGTTCGATCAATCGTCTCGACTAGAGATAAAGACGAAAGAGGCAGGAAGAAGAAGAAGAAGACATCGTCTTTCTTTTTCATTAATTGGCCGGAGGTCGAGTTGCTATTGCGACCCCGTCGGCTCGGCTGAAATTAGACGCCGGGTCATTAAAATTCATCGAGAGTACGAGAGGTTCAATCGCGAAGTTCAAATGGCGGCGAGGAGAGAACGTCGCGAGAGGTGACCGACCTAAGCGCGCTATCGGACGCGTGGCTCCGTTTCTTATTAGCCGCGCGTGTATCTCCATCTAACGCCGCTAATCTTCCGCGTAGTCCGCGAGACGCCAGACGGAGAAAGTCGCGTGGGCTGGGACGCGATATCTGTTCTCTTAAATTTCGTCAAACTTCGCCAGAGAGAGAGAGAGAGAGAAAAAAAGACGAGGGATCGTCGCGAGTAAGCTAAGTAGGTGAAACACAGGGACAAAAGGAACACCACGACTCGAGGAATCTATTAACTGTCGGAGGCTCGCTTAATTAGAGAGCAATAAGAGAGAATCGATGACGCGGGAGGAAAGCGGGGAAAGAGGACAGAAGCCAAGTGTCATTCTCAGATGGAATAACGCAAAGTTACTTTAAAGTAGTATCCGATGCTGAGCTCTGCGGTTCTTTTCTTTTTCCCCTTTCTCTTTCTCTGCGACGTCTCTCTCTCTCTCTCTCTCTCTCCTGTTCCGTTTTCTACGCCGCTCGTATCCCGCCGCTATCCATCTGAACAATACGCGGAACGCGACCAACAATGGAAAGCCGCTACAAACGGAGCGTGGCGTATCGCTTTACAATCGCCCCCGGCCCTGACACACAAAAATATTCTTTCCCCGAAGAGACCGCGCCGGCGGACCACTGAATTCATAATCTTCAGCCGCGGCCCATTGTCTCGCGAAATTAAACGTATATCTGGACACGTTCGTCGCGAAAAACTTTATGTCTCATTTCGCGTCTCATTTTCTCCGCCGTATTCTCCAGCGGCGCGCAATCTGCTACCAACAGTCGCTCTGATAGCTCGAAACGCGCTTACGAGCGACGGAAGTTATCTCGGTAACCCCTCTTTAAATCCAAAGTGTGCACACGCGTTCCGTTCGCTCACAAGCTTTTTACGATGTCCCATCGCAATTACTCCTATTGCTACTCCTGTTGCTATTGTTCGTATCATCCACGATTCTCCTCCCAATTTGCTATCTTTTCCCCCTTTCTTCTCCTCTGTCTAAACGCCAGCGTGCAAGTGTACCTTTTTTATATTAGAGAAATTTCAACTGATCGTATATTATTATCACTGAAAGTGATTTTAGCGGGGGTAACCCAGAAAATCGGGTGCAACGCTGATGCAACGAAAATTAGCGATTGGTTGATTCGGGTCACGTGATTCGTGAGGGGGTGTGGCGTAAACCTCGAGTAGGAATGGCGTTGTCTGGTACTGAGCGATCACACTGTAATTTGTTTCGTATCGATTCAAACGTTTGCATATCAATAAAATTTTATGGCAAAAAAGTCTTACAAGTCGTGCAGTTTTTAATTTTAAATGTAATCAAATAAATACAATCAAAGTTATAACAACAACATTCTCGATTCTCGGGAGAAAAAAGAAAACGGAAAGGAGTTTGTTTCGTCCAGAAAGTAAAGAGTACAGAAAAAAATACTAAACGAATTTTAGCACAGTAAATTTTAATAGAATTTCAAAACTAAAAACAAATGTTATTTACAACTGTGCAAGAGTATAGCAAAGTCTCGAGCTTTCTGCAATAAGTGCCAAAGCTTTTAACGTCGCGTTTCGAGTAATCCTACCGGCAGAAAATACTGAGAATAAATATATTCCCTTCCAGCGCGGCGTGCGCGATATTCCGATCACAAAAACCATACAGATCTCGCGTTAAACTTTATCGCTTCGCGATGCGATCCACGAAGCTCCTACGTGTGCGGTTGCATAACAAAAGGTGCTTCTCTTTCGTGGCTCGAACGTGATCGATACGCAGAGCCCGTCCTGGCTTTCGACTACGTAATATCCCGGTCGGTTGTTCCCGGGTTGTGAAAATGAATTCTCCGTATAAATAGGTAAATTTCCCCCGGATACAAGTCTAAGCGGGGAGTCTCCCGGCAACTCGTAAACGCGGCACCGGCGCCGGTGGCACGTAGGCTCCTCGTTAATTTCATATCGGTCGTAAAGGGGCACGGGAACACGCAGCAACGGGAGCGTGATCTTCCATTCGCGCGGCAGTGCGACAACGATCCGCGAGATTTTCACGGGATACGTGGTCAGAACAGCCGAGGCTACAAGGATACGTACAATTCCCGACCGTTATCATAACACGGATATTCCGCTTGAAATCTATGTGATTTCAGCTTCTCCCTCAGCTGGTAGACGAAGTTTCTTCTAATAAGAATAACATCGAACTGAGAAAGCTCGTCACGCTTGGGATATAATCTAGACTCATACCTGGGTATTGGATTACTTACCGTACTTAACGTTCATTTAAATTTCAATTCTGCTTCGTCAAAGTTTGAGTGATTTAGCCTCGTCACCTCTCGCTATTTAACACTCTGGTATTACACCGTCTGTTGTATCCTCTAGAAATAGGAACCGAAATATTCCCAAAGTGTCTTTCGTACCAAGACACTTGAAACTTCCGTGACATAATTACATCACAATTCGATTCAGCGCCCCTTCGTTTGTAAAATTTAGACACTCCTAATTTACACACGAACCGTGATTGTCCCCCAATCTCCGACGCTTCGATTCACGTTCGACAGACGCTCCAAGACAATAATCCTGCCATTAGCTGACACTCGTTTCAATTACGAAATTACAGAGGACAACGGAAGGAGGAAAACGGAAGAGGTCCTCCGGCGCGCAGGCAGAACAATCGAGCGTGCACGATTAACTGGGACACGGGACACGGTTTACGTTGCACGTTTCGGTGCGACGAAACGAACGCGGCTGGTTCCAGCAGCAGCAGCAGCAGGATCCAGCAGGAAGCCCCGTTAAACACAGGAAACGGCTGGAAAAGCCAGAACGGTCTAAAACGTGCAATTGCCCGGCCACGATCAATCTCGCGGAACGTTTTCGCGCGCGCGAGATACATAACTGCACGGCGCACATGGAACACGGCATAACTCGATCGATCTCGTCTGGTTTTCGGGACGAAGAGGCCCGGAGGATAACGCGACGCACACGCGTCCGGTTGTTCGTTGGACGCGTTTTAGCAGAAATTACGCGGCGAAACGGCGGACGGGGAAGACGATCGGTAGGAGTCGACACAATAAGCGAGTGACACTCGGTGAAAAAAAAAAAAAAAAAAAAAAAAAAGAAAAAAGAAGAAAAAATCAAGCCACGAGCGGGAAAGTGCTTTACCGTCACCGGTGCGCGGATTCGAACACGGTGGGGAACGCAAGGTTGTTGCCCGTAGCAGGCAGCTGAAAAGTTCGTTTCGCCCGTGGCCCTACGTCGAACCTTCGAGTGGCCAGAAAATTACGAGAAACCAAACAGCGTAATAAAAGTCGAACGATACATTTGTTCGTTACGTTGAGATATTCCACTTCGATCCTCGGGCTAAACACTCCAACAGTTGAATAATGTTACACCATTTTGCGCATGAAATGACGCAAATTTCGTGTGAGAGTCATTGGAAATTACATATTTCTAAAAGTGACTAAAGGTGCTGTAAAATAATAATAAACGTCGATTTGAAGGCTTCAATTCAACGTGACCGGTGATTTTGTGAATTATTTTATTGTAAAACCAAATATGAATAATCGTCAAATTTCAGTGAATCTTGAAACAGCCTTTCATCTATGTGAAAAAATTTAAACTAGAAGATACACACACGTACGCAATGAACAGCGATAAAGATTTTAATTGTAATGATTTTGCACGTGTCAAATGTATTAAGGGATCGAAATTCGGTGAGTATTATTTTCGCGAAATTTATAAACGTCGAAACTCGCATTCTCTGCAAGAACTTGCTGGATGGACGGTCGTTCGACGAATGCGTGTGCCTTCGCTTCCATGTGTCTGCCGATCTAATAAATTAGAGCCAATCACTGTCGATTATCGTCTTCTCGGCTGCCAGCAGCGCAAAGTTGCTCATCGCGCGACACGTTAAAACGAAAGTGGGTGTACTACCGGGTAAAGACACGGGCATCGATTTTCGGTTCATCGACACACACACACACACACACTCACTGACTCTCGGAGCACACCGAGAGGTGACCGAGTATCGTTGCCTCGCTAAATCCGGATCAGCTTTGTAATTGGGCTTGCGTGATCGCGCACAAAATGCGTACGACGCGCATTGTTTTGTTGACTGAGTCGGGAGATTGGACTATCGGTGACCGTAATTAGAGGAATTCATGGTTTGTCGTGTCCACAACGAAATTCCGTGGTAATCAGTCAAATTGCAAAGCTACGTAAATCAGCCCTGCGTAACTTCGAAAACACGATCGGCTGTCGCGAGTTGAGTCTAAGAAGACGCGAGTTTCAAACGAGATTCGTGTAAAAGAAACCAAAAGCGAAGATGATACTTTCGAGATTCCATGGAATCAGCAGCGTTCGGCGCGTTAAATTTTGTTTCCCTAGGTACATTACGAGCATATTTCCTCGAACGTGACAATTTGTTACTTTCAGGCGTCGTTAAATATTTTATCACTGAAAGTGACTTTAGCGGGAGTAACCCAGAAAATCGGGCCTCTTTAGGTGCAACGCTGATGCAACGAAAATTAGCGATTGGTTGATTTGGGTCACGTGACTCGCGAGGGGGCGTGGGGTAGACCTAGAGTAGGAGTGGCGTTGTCTGGTACTGAGCAGTTTTTTGTCAATAATTTTTTCTGAAAGATACAAACGTCTGCGTTTGTCTACAAAATGACGATGAAATATTGAAGTACGCATTCGTCACAAAGTTACAGTCGTTTGAAGGTAACAATTACCAATTTGTCTTGGACTTTGCACCACTACGAGCCTACAAAATGACTGCACGTATATATTTTCGCTGTCCAAACAATCTACAACAATTCCATCAAAATTCAAGCTCCAAATGAAATCACCCGAGTCGAAGGTTAGACGAACGAAAAAGAAAAAAAAAAATCGAAAGGACGTTCATTTGGCGAAGAAAGGCAACGAGAACGCTCGCCATTATGGAAAGGAGGCCACTTTTTGGTTGGCCTTTGCGCGCCAAGAAACGTCTCTCTCTCTCTCTCTCTCTCTCTCTCTCTCTCTCTCTCTTTCAAAACGAAGCGAAACGAAACAAAACGAAAAGCTCGAGCAATATTTACGGAGAGCTCCGAGTGGAAAGAGCAAACTCGCGAAGCGACGTCGATACTTACGTCCGATTTCATCTGAGACGTCGTTGGAGCGCGATGAGCTCGTCAAGCGACTCGCTGATTGTTTGTTCTTGCAGCGAGGATAAATCAGAAAGACGCGGAACCCGGGGCTGCAGGCACCAGGGTGGCTGCACCGCTCTCTCTCTCTCTGGCGATCGTTGCAACGGCAAGTATTTATAAACGCCTGTTGGGCGCGATGAGGAAAGGCCCAGCGATAACTGTTTCGCCGAGCAAATAGAAATTAGACGAACAAACGGAACAGGGGTCCGCGCTCCGTCGTCTTTCATTTGCGAATTTTCATCGAACAATAGACGTCTCTCTCGGATAATACCGCTCGCAGGTATTATGAATAATGCTTTCTTCTTGATTCTTTCGTACATGGTAAAATAGTAATTCTTTCGTGTATATGTAATAAAATGTGTCTTTAATTCCTAAAGCGAATGATAATTTGATTTTCTAAGAAGTCAATTCGAGAATTATCGACGGTGAATTTTTCGCATTTCTTCGAATGAAAATTTAACTTTCTAATGTTTTTCTTTCGTACGTATATTTCCTGCCGCGTTCTTTGAAACCTCGTTTAGACCAAGTTGACCAAGGGCCTTTTAAGCTTCCTCCACAATAAAAATTACGTGTCACAGAGGCATTATGGAGCATTTTAGAGATGCTTTAATGAAATGAAATAGCGTATAATTCTTTCGTACGTAACAAAATAGTATAAAAATACGAAACAATCGTACATTTCAGGTTCGGCGATAAGAAGATGTACGAGGCGCGAGAGGAGGAATAAAACACAACCGGCATCAGAGAGGAGGAATAAAACAAACGAGAGTTAACAAAATAAACAGCAAAGCAACTTGCAGGAATAAAATCGTACGCACGCTACTGAATTATGATAATTATTTGACGAGCGGATGTTATATATTCTCGTAGAAAATCCTACGGTCGTTTCCAATGTACGCGATGTATTGCGCATCGCTGTTTATTAAAGGCCGAGTTTAAACAGCTTTCAAGCGTGGATCGTTTGAAACTCGTTTAAAACCAAATTACTTGGCCCGATTCGAATATAATCCTACTTCGCTCTGTTTAACGTAGAAAACGTGCCCCTGTCCGTAAGTTAAACTCGAAATCGTTTCTATAATCCAACGTGTGTTCCATCCAACAGGCGTCGTACGAGTTAAAAGTTTAACAACAAAAAAGAAAAAAAAAAGAAAAAAGAAACAAAAGTGAAAGAATCGAAATTGCGTCCGGCAAAGGAGTTTGAGCTTCGAATCCCAAACGCCGAACGCTCTCCAAAGAATCGCGAAACTAAAAGAGACGAAATTAATATAGCCGTTAGTCAAAGGTATCTGAAATTTCGTCTCGCGACTCTTTCAACCTCCGTCCGGAAGAAGTTGGCGAAGTTTCCGCTCGGTCGAAGCGGAGGAGAGATAAAGAGAGAAACAGAGAGAAGGCAAGGAGAGAGGGGAAACTCGTTTGGAGCGCGGTAACGGTAACCGGGGGAGTGCGCAGCGACAAGTAGCCCAGGAACTATAGATAAAAGGGATGTAATGAAACACTATCAGACGACGAGGGTAAAAAGGTGAAGGGCCGCGTTGTACAGAGTGTTGAATTATGTCTGACGAAGGGCGGGAGGGGGGGGCGAAAGAGAGAGAGAGAGAGAAAGGAAGGCTGACGCTCACACAGAGAGACCGGAGGGGTAATAACTCATAGTGGTCCGTACACAATACCATTGTGTTCGTTGTACAGATTCTGCAGGGAACAGGGACCGCACACGCCTATATATATATATATATAATATACATATATATATAATATATATATATATATATCGTGTGTGTGTCTCGGGCTGCTCGCACTTCTATAAGTATACTAGAGCACCCCGTGTCCCTGCGAAACACTCGAATGTATATCTATCACCCTGTGCACTGGCTGCTGCATAATGTTCCAGAGACAGCAAAGAGAGAGGGAAAGAGAGAGAGAGAGGCGTCTGTCGGTCTCACCGCGTCCCCGTCCCTATCGACACTGTTTACGTGCATTATTAATCGTATACGCGGAACCAGAGTCCTCGACGACGAGTAATTTCGCCCCTACGGGACCGCGTGCTCGATAATAGACACGCGTTTGTCACGCTTGATACGTCGTCGAAAGCCAAAACGTTTTCCAATTAACCTCGTTCGATCTGACGAAGAAACAGAACCTCTCTCTCTCAGACTCTTCGTCTAATCTTACCCTAGACCGATATTGAAATAGATGTTTCAACGAACCTTCAATTAAACGCTCCCGGAAATCGTCCATGGTATTTCATCCAGAAAAAGCAAATACCACTCCGGGCTCGCCGGCCCCGGGGGTAGATCTATCCCGGTTGATCGCTACTTTCAACGAGACTGTGGAAAGAGAGAGAGAGAGAGAGAGAGCAGAGAGAGAAAAAGAGAGAGGAAACCTTTCGAGCACTTTCGGGAGTCAATTGGACAGCGCAGAGTCGCAAGGCTGCTCATTCATAAACATCACCGGGGCCCTTCCGTTTCACCTTTTCGTGGATGCATCGTAACTTGCGGAAAGAGGACGCGCGGCCAAGCATCGGGACGTGAATAAAGTCGACAAGAGATAGAGAGATAGATAGAGAGAGGAGGAAACGCGGGCCAGGCCAGAAGGAAACGGAGGGACAAAGACATCAAAGGACAAGAAGAGGGGAAAAAGGACGCGAGACGACTGCCGCCCCCGGGACAGCAATTTTCACTCTCTGTCACAGCTGGTCCATCGTGGGGTCCACCGCTGCTACTTGCATTCGTTTGCACAAATCACAGGACCGTTCCACGATTTCTCTGACGAATAAACGAGGGTCAGATCCAACGGGAGAGAGAGAGGGAGAAAGAGAGAGACAGCTTCATCGAGATTCTTAGCATCCCGCCGATGCAATCTACGCTCGCATCGACAATGCGCCCGGCGCAAACCGAACGCTAGGATTTCTCGCAAGTCCGACCTATCCAACCGTCCGCTTTATCATTCGTCTAGAAAACGAAAAACCACGCGCTCGTTCGGAGAATGCGTTCAACTTGCGATCAACTTTTGGACGAGAGAATATTCGCACGATATATATATATATATGTAGCGGCCTAGGATTCCTCAAGTACGAATTTCGAACACTAGCAAGTGGCTGCGCGCCTGCCGATCTTCGACGTTAAACAAAGCAGTGTGCGGAACCCTGCTAGGATGGATGACCGTCCAGCCTAGCGGGTAGTTACAATAACAAGCGTCTGGGGTAAGGAGTCGCTGCCATTAGGCCCACCGAAAAGAAACGCAACGTTCGCCTTTTTTTCTCCATTTCTCTCACCTTCCATCATCCTCCCTTTGCATCCATAAACTTAAACCCTTCATATATATATGTGTGTGCGTGTGTGTGTGTGTGGAATACGAACGGCCCCACCCTCTTACGATCAACTGTGGTGGAAAGTCACGGCGATTCGAGGAACCTGTCCTCGCCCCGATAACGATCAAGGCAACAGCAGTCTGGCGACCTAGAATACACGGAAGAGGTGGTCCACCGCGAGAGGCGTCGCGTGATGAAGAGGCTGGAGAATCCGGTATCGTCTCCTTGTTCCCGGCTCCCGTGCATGTAAAAGGAAGCTTAATCCTCCACGGTGTGTGGCCGTGATTTGCTTTGAATAATAACTCAAAGGGCCATGCTGCGAAGACACACGCGGTAGAGGTATCGACCGACCGTTGGTCCACTTAATATCAAGTGCTTATGCTTTCATACATATTTCAGAAAGAGCGAGGCAGCACGCCGGCACCGCGCGAATCATACTTGGTAATACCAGCGTTGACATGTTTCGTTGCGAGCGAATCGAGCCGCGTGATCCTTTCACGACCCCCTTCGTTACAAATTAATCAACGATTGAGCACGATACAGCCGTCAAAAAAAAAAGGAAAGAAAAACGCAAACGAGCAGTTTTTCGACAAAAGAGGCGGGAAGAGGGAGGAAATAGTCCGCGGTGTCAGTCGAAATCTGCTCGATAAACGCTCGATAGGGAAAATGGATTGCTCGAATCGTTCGGCTCGCTAAGTGGTTCGTAAATGCGTCATGAACGGGCAATAATTTTCTGTCGATTTAATGGCGCGCTGAAGCCGCGCCGCGCGGAACGGTAACGCGGAAAGGCAATACCGCAGTAAATTCTACTACCTCCGTCTCTCCATACGCGTCAATCAACGTTACTATCGAGAAGACGATTTCACCGGCGGCACACTTTGCTGGACTTTTGCGTCCAATACGGAGGGACATATCCCGGCGTTGCGCACGAAGCTTTACATCTTTTATAGACTGTTGTGGTCGAGGCAATTACAGCACGGACAGCTCTATCGTACTAAACCGGGCAAACAGAGTACCGACTCGTAGACAGATAACGTACTACGACGTAGGAATTGATTTTAAGGTCTACAGACACGACGATCGAAACAATGTGACACGGAACGAAGAATTATTATACTCTCTTCGTCGAGGATCTTGTTGAATAATAATAACAAAATTAACATACCTTTTCTTTGAAGCTACTTTCTCACGACTGTATCACACCGTACTCAGAGTAAAGAAGGAAATTGTTTATCAACTCGCTGAAGACTATTTAATATTTCTCAGTCAATGAAAAGCCCTTTTCTTTTAAATTCGAATCGAAACGAAAAAAGGAAGTTTTAGTTAATAACTCGGTCGATAAACGAACTCCTGCCGGTTAAATCTACTTATCCGAACTCTGGAAATTATACCAAGCGATGGGGAAACGAGTGAAACCGAGTTTTACGAGTGTAAACGAGCGAGAACGAGCTTTGTTAAAAACTTCTCGAAAAAGTACGAAAGCGATTAAACCGAAGAAGAAAGAAGGCCAATTCCCCGGGATAATTCCAAGCACGATCGGATCGGAGGGGGAAGTGGGCGGATCCGATACGAGTAACGCATCAAAGATCGCTTTGATCTGCGTAGGAACGACATCAATAACAATCGAGTGGGCTGCAGCGGTGTAGCGTGCGACGCGCGGAAGTCATAGAGCAACGGAAGCGGAAATTAGCTGCGGCCCAGAAACAATGGCCTCGCCGGACCTCGGTCTCACCCTGCGCGTCTGCGTCTCCTTCTCGTCAGGCCAGCAAGGAAGCAACAGAGTGCGACTGTTGTGTGTCCGAACGCAGCCCTTGGGCCAACACCGGGCTGCACTAATTCCAGAAATCGCCCGCCAGGAAGGAAACGTCCGCGTCCGCGTCCGCGCCCCTTTGACGGACATCGGGAATTTTCGTGTCGTTCTGCGTTAATCTATCGTATCTCGGAATCTTTCGAAACGAAGGAGCTACGAATTACCTTGTGAATGTTTTGAAATCGATTTGACGCAGAGTTTCTCGTTTATTTATCAATAAAGTATTTCTTATTCTTTGTCTTCGTTTTGACAGGGATTCAGATTTTGAATAGACTTGAACATCTTCGATGGAAGTTTGTTTTAATCAGACTGTGGATTTTTAGGCATTCGTGGAGAGTTTGAAGGTATAAAAATGCGACACAGTACGCACAATGCTGTATTAATTATAGTACGTAGTAGAAACAATTTTCTATTTCTTCGTCGATGCTCGCGAAAATTTGGAAATGTAATTTAATTCTAATTGATGCTTGAAGCGAACAAGAACGGGTCTATGTACAAATTTTCTTGAATCCTGGCCTGCCAACTTCAATGAGTGAAATTAGAAAACAACGCAACGAGGGAACATCGGTCTGAGTTGTTGCGATTTTTCCGGAGCGCTCTGCTTTGCATATTTTCAGCGATAACGGCGTGAGGAAAAGAAAAGTTCGAGGCTCGCGGCCCTTCTTAAATCGGATAATTTTGACTCTCGAAGACAGAGGTATTCTTCGTTACCGAAATTAAAACTTTGCAAACTTCAACGCGTTCGAGATGCAGGCGGTTTATTTTTCAACATCTGGCGAAACACTCGCGAAAGGTAAAGACGAGATTATCAAAGTTTCGAAATCGTCAAAGTTTCACAGCGCGAGGTAAAGAATGAAGCATCGACGGAAAAGATTAACGAGCAGGTTAACAGGAGACCTCGAACAGCAGATCGAGAATCCCAAATATTTAACGGGAAGATCAATGGGCGGACGGAAATCAGGACTCTGGTAAAAAAGGTAACCGGAAGCGCGAAATTCATCAGAAGGAAAGACACAGAGAGGATGAGAATCTGGAGAAGGCGAGAGAGGATACGTGAACGGAGCCAAGCAATCGCGCTTGGAGATAGTAATCCGCGATGGATGAATCGCGCTTTGTCCGTCGATGAAAAGCAGACACGTCTCATTTTCGCCCCTCGGTTTCCTCCGCCCCTGGTCGAAATTTCACTCGTTTCTCCCTCGCTCTCTTCGCGGGACGCTTTAATTTTTCCACGATTCGCGTAATCGTCGACACGCGGCTGTACCCGGCACCGTGCAATCGTCAGAGAGAAACGAGAGAATCTGCTTGATATTTCAATTATTTCGGGTTAATGGTTAAATCGAAATTCGAAGGAAATCGTCTTGACTTTGTAATTTAAAACTATATAAATTTTACTTTAATATTTGTGCAGTGACATTGCGATCACAATTCTCGAATACTATCTATTAGATCATTACTGACTGTAGCAATTTATCTTACATCATATCGAGTTTGAAACGTTTAATTTTATTTTTTACCCTATATCTGGTTGATATTTCAATTATTTCGGGTTAATGGTTAAATCGAAATTCGAAGAAAATCGTCTTGACTTTGTAATTTAAAACTATATAAATTTTACTTTAATATTTGTGCAGTGACATTGCGATCACAATTCTCGAATACTATCTATTAGATCATTACTGACTGTAGCAATTTACACATCTTACATCATATCGAGTTTGAAAAGGTTTAATTTTATTTTGTACCCTATATCTGGTTGATATTTCAATTATTTCGGGTTAATGGTTAAATCGAAATTCGAAGAAAATCGTCTTGACTTTGTAATTTAAAACTATATAAATTTTAATTTAATATTTGTGCAGTGACGATCACAATCCTCGAATACACGAATACTTATCGCTACTAACTGTAGCAATTTAATTTAACATATCTTACATAAGTTTAATTTTATTTTGTACCCTACATCCTGCCGACTGGAGCATAGCTACGAAATTTGAACGGAATTTAAGACTCTAGGATATTCAGTAATGCGAAAGCTTGAGTTACCACGACGCTAATTAAAAGTTGGAACGCTAATAACGTTAAATCTCTGCCAGCGAGTGTAACGATCGTAATCCATTGCACCGATCGTAAATACAACGAAAATTCGTCTACGACCGCGGCCGGCGGCACCGATTCCCAGATCGTTCGCCGCCAAATATCACAGACAGATTCCATTAAACTTTACGCGGCAGGGGTTACGCGACAGTGTGCGCGACGGAAGCTCTTTCGCCGATTATTGAAGGACATTCGAGCGCCAAAGGTACGGAAGGGAAGAAGGGTGAAATTCGACGGAGGGGTTGAAGGGAGCGCGAGCGAGACGAGAGTGGAGAGGCTGAGGGAAAAAGAGAGGTTCTCCGGAGGCTTTTTGCTCGACGAAGCTCGACCGATCATTTCGGATGTTTATGTGACACGCGAATGGTCGATATCAATATTCATCGAGCCGCGAAAAGCCGGTTTAATATTCATACCCCTGGGTCCCGAACGTGGGGAAGGGAACGGCGGTTTTGCGGTCGTTGCGATTAGGGAGATGCGGGAGACGTTCGCCGTTTTGGCGAGAACGCGTTCGACGATGGAGGAAATCGAGCAGAGGGGTGAAAATAGGGACGCGGCCCTTTTTGCCGGTAACCGAGTCGAACGACGTTGGTGTCTCGTCCATTAAACGACCGGTGAAGGGAAACCCTGTTTCTTGCTACGTGCTCTCTCTTCTCTTCCATTGTCTGGAAGAATGCGAGACACTCTCTCTCTCTCTCTTTCTCTCATCTTCGTTTTCCTTTCTCTCTTTTCTTTCCTTTTTTTTCTCGCCTTCGTCCCTGTTTCCCTTTTTTCCCCCCGGCGAGGCACGAAAGGGCGCATCAATTCGAGCAAGAACGGCCGACGGTTCTTCTTTTTCATTAAAACCGATACGAGGCGGTCGTGGTGGGAGGAGGGCGCCTGAACGACTGAAACCGGGCAGGAAGGCACATGTTTCTTTTACTCGGCGAAAATTCCCAACAAAAGCTAGATCGTTATCATCGTTTCTTTGTGCTTTCTAGCGAGGGTCGTCGAATCGCGCCCACTTCAAAGAGCCCTCGGTCAATACGAACGATTTAATCGACGTTCGAAAAAAGGGAAAAAAAAATTAACAAAAAAAAAAACAAAAAGAAGGGAAGAAAAATAAAAAAAAAGGAAGGATCCCGCCGTTCGCGGGATTCCGGTGAAAGATAAAAAGAAGCTGAGAGGGGGGGGAGAAGAAAAAAAATCGTTAAAAAGCATCCGCGATTGTCCAATCGTTTGCGAGGAAAACGTCGGAGAAAGAGACAGGAGGACGAGAGAGAGAGAGAGAGAGAGAGAGAGAAAAAAACTGGTAAAAAGAAGAAAAACGGCGAACGCTGTTCCGCGGTGAGACCGAGCCAGAAACGGGGAAAGGGTGGAAGGGGGGAGGGAGGGGGCAGGCGGACCATTAAACGAACGATCGGCGTATTCCGCGCGGAGATTCGAAAGCAATCGACAATGGATGGCATCGAGCGACGCGGCAAGGCAAACAGGGGTTGTTGGTATCGAACAAATGACAATAAATGGCATGACGCGACACCGAAGACGGTTCCAATTTATTCCCCGGAGGCAGTCTCGGTCGACAATGTCAGCCCCCCGTTCTTTGCCGCCGTCCTGCGAGCCTCCAGATAAAATATCGAAAATACATCGGCCGCCACCGGAGAAATCAACGGCTCGCCCGGCTGATTCTTCCATACGAATGCGCGACACGGGATGGGGAGGGGGAGAGGGGCTTGCAGGAACGATCGCGGTGGGTTCGAACGTCGAACTCAAGACTCGAAGGGAGGAGGAGGGGGGCAGAGGGACCAGCCGCGGAGGGTCGCGATAACTTCCCTGTCTTCGACGTTCGTTCGAATCACATCGAGGGAGGAATTGGACAGGGACATTGGTGCAACGGCCGTCGACCGTTCCGTGCTCTCTCGTTGCTCGATAATCGGGTTGGCTCAATGAAATATTAATCCACGATGAAATAACGAATTAATAAAACCAGGTACAATAAAACCTGTGTGTTGATAATGGACACGCTGTCCGAAACTGTCGATAATCATCTAATCGATTCAAGTCGTCGCAACCGGAAAACCAACGAACGATAATATTGGCCGCGTCGCGCCACCCTCTGTCTCTGCACACGTCCCTCCGCCCCCTCACCCCACATGCGCACAGGTCTCTTCTCGTTTCCTCTCTCTCTCTCTCTCTCTCGATATTCGACCAGTGAATGATGATCGGGTGTAATGGGTAGTGAATTTACACTCGATCTGCTTTATTCGAATAATATAAATTCTGGGGGGCTGACTCTCTAAGAGATGATTGATCGAAGCGAGTGGGAGAGCAACTGTGTACGTCGCGCGTTACATCCGCGTACACACACACACACACACACTAGCGCTCGGAAAGTTCTGCGCAATTCTGGCCGAGCTACGTCTCTGGCTGGTGCAACGCTGGCGGGCGATATTGCGCTAATTCTAATGAGGAACGTTCTAACAAGTGTCCGGCGTCGATTTTGATAAAACTTTGGTTGTTTAGAGAGAGCGGACAAAGCGGAGAGAGAGAGAGAGAGAGAGGGATCTCCGCTTGTCGAGGATGAAAATTACTCGTGTTACGGCACCGCGCTACGCCATTCGGAAAACTATCGCCGGGATTCCACGGGTGTTTCTCTTGGGTTTACTTCGCAAACGCGAATCCCCGCGTCCCGACCGGAGCAGACCCAACGAAACTTATCCTAAACTCCGCGCGCAACGATTAAATACCACTCGCGCCGAAACTCTGGAATCCCAGTGCGTGGAAATCCCAATATCCCGAAGTGAACAGACAAAAAGGCGATCGACCGCAATTACCGCCTGCCCTGTCCACAACATAACGCAGGATCGTTAAGCGAAAATGCAGGCGACGAGATAAAGACAGTTTCGTGTATGTGCTCGAAAAGTGTCGCGCGGAATGAAAAAACGAATTACTTCGCAGCGAGAAGTGAGACAGCCAGTCGGCTGCGAATATTCGTCGACACGCGAATCCATTAGCCGCATCATTCGCGAGCACGAACCTCTTTCCACAGCGATGTGCAACAACGCGGCGAAATTTCCGTTCGAATCCTCCGTCGAAAGCGAAACCCTATCTTTCCATCGTTCGTAACTCCAGCTGCGAGACAACGTTATTTCGCGAAATTATTCAGCGATCGGACGATAAGAAGCGACACAGGTGGTACGAAGTACACAAGTCGAAAAAGTTGACGGGATTCGACGCGAAAGTGCCCATTGACGAGTTACGGAACGAGAATGCGAGAGATCGTTGACGGAACACAGAGCGACGCATTAGGAAATATACGAGCGAATCAACGATCGTTCAGGCGATACGGAACTTACGAATGAGAATTGAGAGTAAAAATGAAACGAAAGTAAAAGACGAAAGACTGCGAGGAACGATAATTTGAAAAAAAAAAAAAGGAAAAAGAAAAAAGATTGACGTTCGTTGAAACTGGCGATTTGCGACAGTGTCGTTTCCGTGAAACCCGGGAGCGTTATTGCCTGCGATTTGTCAGAAAACGCGACAAAACCGTATTCCAAGATACTCGCGTGAAACACGATTTCGGGCGTCCAATCAATTACTTTCGCGATACGGTCTGAAATAACAGAGGCGGCGCGGATCTCGGCTCGAATTCATAAACGATATGGCATCACGGTCCATTAATCAGTATCATAAAGGGATATGATAATTATATTGGCAATCGAGACGCGGGCATCAACGTGATCATCCGCATCGTTACGGCCTATTGATCCAGTGATTAATGCATAGCGAAATGCAGAGAAGTACGTAATTAATCAGGATTCAGAATAACTCCAACGTTGCGACAGCGGCGCCTTGTTTCCAGATTCGACTCGTTTTTCATCGCAGTGTAATAACTCCACTGACAAACCGCTCTCTCATCTCGATTATCCCCCCGTTCCCCGTTCCATCACCCCAAAGAACCACGCCAAGCTTCGTTCGTTCTTCCCAATTGCACGCGATTATTATTTCGCGCGTGTACCGTGCCAAGAGAGAGACCAAAGTGAATCCACGAGTACGCGATAAATCGCTACCACCACCACCACCACCACCACCATCGCCGCCGCCGCCGCCGGTTAAATTCGATCGAAAATTCTCGGCGAGAGAGACAAACGAGCTTCGCGAACGGTGTATGTATAATGATCGCTTTCCGTCCGGCCCAAGTTCATCGAGCGAAACGCGCAGTGTAGAGAGGCCGAAGCGAAGAAAAGCGTAGTATTGTACACGCGTCGAGTTAAATTTCGGAAGTTTTACAAGGGTTGGTAAAACAAAGTATCGTGACAAGAGAGGCCGCTCGAGACATACGGTGCATATGTGCAACAGCGCGTCGTGTAAGGACCTTCTCGTCCTCCTTGTTATCACTGAAAGTGATTTTAGGAGGGGTAACCCACAAAAACGGGCCTCTTCAAGTGCAACGCTGATGCAACGAAAATTAGCGATTGGTCGATTTGGGTCACGTGATTCGCGAGGGGGCGTGGCGTAGACCTCGAGTAGGAGTGGCGTTGTCTGGTACTGAGCGATCGCGCCTGTACTAATTTGTTTTCTATCGATTCAAATGTTTGCATATCGATAAAATTTTATGGCAAAAAAGTCGTCTTCGTTTCCTAATCGGAACAGCTGCTTTCAGTGAGACGAATCGTACAAGTCGTGCAGTTTTTTTTTCCTCTATCGCCGCTGCTAATTGCAAAAATTGCCGAGCAATTGCGTATCGGATAGCAGTAATTGCGCGTGGGAGTACACGGTTTCGTCGTTTGCCGAGCGATAAGCCTTGGTTATCGACGCGCCAGCGAGCCAAGGTGGCCAAAGTCGAATGGGCGAGAAAAGAAAAGTTAAATCGACGAGATCGCCTGCCATAAATAACCAACTGTTTCCAAGAGATTGGAAAATCTGGAACGCGAGCCTCGTATAGACGACTTCAAGCAGTAACTTCGCTGTAACTCGTACCTTTTATCGTACACTCTCTTCCTTCCTGGAGGGAAAACGTTTCTCCAAGGAAAATCTCGAAAAGGAGCGTGAAATAGGGAACACGGTATCGACTTGGGCCGCGGAATTCGGTTCGACGGCAATGAAACGGCACGGTCTGTTAATAGGTGAATAAAGTCGAGGAAACGTAGCTCCGTTTGTCCGTCGCTGCAACGATGCAGCCTTCGCTCGCTTTATTTACGCGCATCGTGCACGTGGCACTTTAAACTTCGCGGTCTACGAGACAAATTGTCGCGCGCCGCTAGCCAGCGAGATACTTTCCCTCTGCATCCGCGCCCTCCCCCTCTCGCCTGCTGTAGCTTTTTCCTGCTGTTTTCATTGGCGCTGCTGCGTGTCGTTTATTAAATCCCGCGAGAGGTTCCAGCCTCCAGGCCGCCGGAACCATGCTTGACAAAAAGGAACCCGCGCGCCCGGCTGAAAGGAGAGAGAAACGCGCGTAACCGTGCCTGGAAGGGGAGCGAGCGAGCATCGGAATAACGCGATACTCGGGTCTCGAAATTTTATGGCCGCAACCGAGGGAAACTGCAGCGAAAGCCAACCGAACGAAAGGAAACGAGGAGGCGGAGGCGGAAAGGAAAAAAAAAAAGAAAAATAGAAGAGAGGCGGGGAAAAAAAAATCAGCAACGAGAGCGACGTCAAATAAAACAGTCCGCCGTACAAAGAGAAATATAAATAAACCGCAAAAAGGGTGAAAACACGCGGGCGAGTTTTAAACGAACCCCTAGGAACGCGCGCCGTCGTTCGAACCCTCCATTTGCACGCGGTTTCTTTCTTTTTTATTTTTTTTTATCTAAACAAACGGAGGAAGAAATCTCTGTAGGCCAAGTTGTCACGAACTTGCCTCTTCTCTCTGTTTTTTCTTTTCTTTTTAATCCAGTTCAATCATCCAGTCGATCATCTTTTGGCAATTGACTCGAAATCGCGAGATTTTGCAAATGGAAATTTTGCTGGCTGGAAAGTCGTAAAGTGTTGTAAAACGTTTTCGCGCACACAGTCCACCCGAGCTCTCGATAAAGTTACAGGTTCGAGTCTTGGCGAAACTTCATCAACAGACACGGTAAAAGTTAAACCTCAAATTAAAGAGCAGGCGCTTTTGCCCGGGCGTAACATTCAAGGGTTGAGACGAAATTAAAGTCTGACCCCGGCCCCTTGGGCTTCCGCGTTTGAAAGAAACGCCCGATAAAGCGGTTAATTAACAATTTCCACGCGCAAGTACAAACAGGTAAGCGGTAAAGAAAGAGCACACCGAGTTCCAAGTGCTGGGAACCAGCCGAGGTCTGTACGCGCTTTGAAAGTTACACGACATGATTCGTAACGACCATAACGATGGTGGCAGAAATTAAGAATTTGGACCGACACGTGGAATTTTCGAGTGAGAAGAACACCAAACCACGTGGTGCCTGACGTTTTTTACGCGCCGCATTTGGATTCGGTATCGCCGTGACCTGAGCCAACCTTTTCCCCTCTCTTTCGGCAGTCGACCGGAAAACGAGAAAATTACAAGCGGGACACAAGCTCGCGAAAGGGTGGAGAGGGCAAGAGGCAGGCCAAGGCGGCGGGTAGGCAGGAAGAAACGAGACGGCTTGGAAGCGAGCAGGAGGCGTAGAATGCGACAGCGTCGCTCTTCATGCGGATACCCCGTAAATCATGACGAAGTACCGTAAAGGATGAAATGAAAGGCACGCGAAACACAGCACACACCAGCCCGGGAGAGATATATAACGAGTCGCAGCTCGCGAGGATGAGAAGCGCCGCGACGCGCTGGCTCGTGCCTTACACTCGAGTCACCGTACGCTACTTACACTTGCACAGCGCGTTCCAATGTGTGTACCGTTCAACCCGTCCCGATGTATAAATGTATTTACCGACGACGACGTTACGCGACGCACCGTCATATTCTTCGAGCGTATTTTAGATTCAGGCTCGCGCGTTATGTTCCGGCTAATCACCTAGCCGCGTGCCGGAGTTCCACGGTCGAAACGCGACTCCCTTTTACACGGTCCAAGTACCAGCCGAGCTTCTGGCCTCGGGATTATTTTATAGCCCGCGCCTTCCTTTAACCTCCTCCTCCTACTCCCCCCTCCCCCACCGACCCTCGAACGACCGGCCAAAGCATATACCGCCACCCCTAATCTGCATGGATTATTTATGTTTTAAGGAAAGATCCAGATTGCAGCTGGTTCGAGTAATTTGCCAGTGGCGTGTTTCCAGGCTACGAGAATAGAATAGAATAGCGGGGAATACTCAAAGTCGGATGTACGATAAAACACGCGTAAAAATGAGAGACTGCGCGGTACATCTACTGTTCGAAACGTACCGTCTTGTCGAGTTAACGAAGCGAAACAGCGGTTGAACGAAGAAATTTGTTGAATTGTTCGAGCACTTAGATGGAAATTTAGAATCTTCATCAACACCGTGTAATAGGACTCGATTATCGTAATTGGGTGCATCGACGAGATTTGAAACAAAGTGATCACGAAATTACTCGTTGATCTTTGACACTCTCAAAATCGTTATAAAGAATCAAACAGTCAAACAAAGTTTACGAGTATTCAAACAGTTACGCGAACCGCTGCAGCACAAATTGAAAGGCACGAGAGAGCCGGTATAAGAATCAAAAGTGCCGTGAAAAACGACCCTCTAATCGCCCCGAGAGTTAACACGAGCGACTAACTGATTGCGAGTCGCGAGATTGAAACCAACGCGGGAAAGAACGGGGAGGAGGAAAATTTCCCCTGTGGGGCAGGACAATTAATGAGAAGCGGCTTAATCACGGTGAAATTTAAGGGTAAACCTTCGGGGGGTGTCGCTGCGCGAGGAGTCTAGATCCGCGCGGGCTTTGCTATTACCGCCGAAGACGTCTCTGACAGCCGGCCGTGTAGAATAACTCGCGCGATTCAAACGCGTTCGTTCCCTTTAATCTCGGCGTACTTTTTACTCGCGGGGGAGAAAAGAGTACCGCAATTTCGCAGCAAGGTTGGATCAGCTGGCGCTAGAAATAAGTTTAGTCCACCTCGGAATTACCTCGAAATTTCGCGAAACGAGCTTACCCCGGAGACTTCTTCCTCTTTTCTCTCGCCTCTTTCTCCAAAACGACAGATCAAAGGTTCCGGCCAAGCCGCGTGGCCGCGCGAAGAGAAACGTCGCAGGATGGAAAGACGCGAGCCGCACTTACAATTAAACGGCTGGAATCTCGTTAACCAGTTGCGCGTTGCACGTCCCATTTTTCTTGGTCATTATACGTGGGTTCGGTATTATAGGTTGGTCGGTGGTAACGAACTCGAAACAGTTGTCTGCGAATTTCGCCCGGGGCACGAATAAAGCGGTGACCGCAAATTATGCCAGTGAAACTATTAATTGGCCAACTCGTGGCCTTTGAGCCGCGTATACTTCTACCGTGGATCGAGCGCGTCAGCTGAAATCGCTAACTAGATTCGAGTTAGCCGGGGCTCGAACGAAATTGAAAAAAAATATATAATAGGGGAGAGGAGTTGCGAATTTCATGCAGATTCGAAATTTGGTGAACCGGAAGGCAAGACTTTTGTCCGCGAGGCAAGGAGAACTGTTCGGCGAAATAAAACGGAGCGAAATTGATAGCGGGCTGATAAAAGGTACGCCGATAGCTGCGCGGAGCGCTGCTCGAAGCGGGGAGATCGAAGGAAAATAAACAGACCTGCTCCATTCGTGGATGGAGGCAGAATCTGTACACGGCGAATCGGAAAAAGAAAGAGTGAGAGTGGAGAATTCGCGCGTGCAAATAGAATAGAAATCTAATGACGATCAATCGGCGTAATTAATTACGTAGGATTCCTCAACTACGAGTTTCGAACACTGACTGGCACAAGGTCCTACCGACTCCGACGTTAAGCAAGCAGAGTGTGTGGAACCCCGCTAGGATGGGTGAATAGGGTAGTTACAACAACAAGCGTCTGGGGTAAGGAGTCAGCCCCACTGATGAGTCCAGGTAGTGACTCCGAGACGAAACGCAAAACCAACTTTCTCCCATTCACTACCTCAAATCCTTTTCATGCATCCCTCACATTGATGACTAACCTACCTCAAATCCTTTCCTTTCCTTTTCATTCCCTTCAAAATGATGCACGTTCCGGAAGTTCTCTTGACACGAAAGAACCTAACTGTGTGTGCGCCGATAAATTGATAAAAAAAAAAAAAGTATTTCTTCCATTTCTCATCGAACCGAAACGAAACACGCCAGATACAAAGACCAAAGACGACGACAACTTATAAACGATAAGGTGAATCTGCACTCGTTGAACAAAGATCGAAACTCCTTTCCCATCGTTCCCATTGGACTAGAAACTAATTGACAATCGACGTTGCTCTAAGAAACGTTACAAAATTCATTTCTTTTATACCGTGTATATCTGTGTGTGTGTGTGTGTGTATAAAACGGTTCTTAGTAGACGTGTATACAGTGAAACGCGAAACACAGGAAACACCGCGGCGTTAACCGGTGTGCAACGCCGGTTATGCAGCGAAACAGCAAAGAGTCGAGCTAATTATCGTGATGAGCTATAAAACGAGGCCGGTTAATTTCCGTCACCTGTTAATTGGCCTCTAGCATCGCGCAATTATTCGAATTTCGCTAATCAGCGCCGTGTGTACGGGCCGCGTGTTCTCGGTCTCCCTTTGGCTTATTACCAGCGCCATCGAACGTCTCTCTGTGTTTCGTCGAAAAACAGATTTGCGTGCGCGAAACGTATAATCCCGGTGGTGCACGCGCCACCGACCGTGCCGCCGACGCGCAATCCGCTCTCTCCCCCCCCCTCTCGAATTATTTACCATTGCAACGTACAAACGATCAAGACGATTAACGAGGAGAACGCTTTTCAATGAAAACCACCGTGAAATCTGATTCAACACGGAAAGCGATGCTCGGTTATTATTTAAAACTACGACGCCGCCTGCTGCTGCTGCTGCTGCTGCTGCTGCTCTCTCTCTACGAACGAAATATACGTATAATTTTATTGCGCTCGAGACGAGGGAGACGTCGCTCAAGCTTCCCCGAAGGGACAAGAGAGAAAGAGAGAGAAAGAGAGAAAGAGAGATCATCAAGGGTGAAAGTCTTTTTCAACGAAAGCGAGCAAGCTCATAAACCGAGGCGATTAAGATAATGGAAAGGAAGATGAGACTGACGGCGAGGAGAAGAGGCGAAATAGCGAGGAGGAAGAACCGACGGTCTGACGGTTCGCAGTGAAAGGAATTCCGACCTTCCGAGGATTTAAGACGCAATTTCCTTGACGATGTCGCGCGTCATCCGTCATCCTACAGCCTCCGCAGCCTGGCTGGAACAACGCCGCCTGGCCGAAATTACGCGTTCCAATTACAAATAGATACGCGTAGGAGAACCGCAGACGTTTCATTCATTTCGTCCGTTCGAGTAATATCGTGTCCTCCCACCGCCCGGCCGCTGGCTCCATCTAATTCCGCGTCTGCTTAAAATTCCAGTAAAACTCGAATCTTCCTCTTCCTCGAATCCGTCTACGCCCCGGACCGGGCGCGCAGATCGGAGCGAAGCCTGGCAGGTTTGGCACGACGAATCCTCGTCGAGCGATGATCTTACAGTTTCACGAGAAGAACCGGAGAATAAGGAATCACACGCTCGCACACACACACAGGGAGTTTCGCAACGATCGTACAGCGATTATACAGCAATTATACGAAGGCAAACACACACACACGTTCTCGTTCCACTTTTCGAAACTCAACCTCGATGGTTGCGCAATGTGCCGGCGTTGCTCGAAGGCCAGCGATCGGCACCCAGTCATCGCGAGTAACGAGTATCACCTGCCGGATCCGTGTTAACAAGGCGCTCTTACGTAAACCGTGGGCGTGCAAGGATCGGCCGAGCAATCCAATCCGGTAACACAAGCGCGCTGTATCGAAATCGCTTGATTTCGACGATCGCGTGGATCGCCGAACCGAGCAACGCGCCAGGCGCTGGGCGAAAGGGAATGCGGATCGTGTGCCTCCGCCGGACGATCCATAATCAAGGCCACGTGATATTTCACGGACGGAATTCAGCAGATCCGACGTTCAGATTGCCGGTGAATAGATAACCGCGAGGAAAAGTCACGCGAAGCCGTAAGGAGATCCCGGCAGAAGTGATATCAAGGGGGGGGGGGGCGCGAATTTTTCAACTCCTCCGCTAATCCATGCCGCGCCAGCGTCAGAGAACTATCGCGCGGACGATGTGCGATTTGGAAACGTTCGTGCCGCGATGTCGGTAGCCAACGGAGAAATGATTCGAGAACGCGCGAGTAAATTGGAACGGAAAGATCGTATGCGTGAGATACAAGATGCGCGAAGACATGACGGAAACGAAAGATCTCTACGAGAATTTTTGGAGAGTTTGAAAAGAGAGAAGGAAAATTTGAGAATCTTTGCTCGATCAAATTATTATCGTTGCGTCAATCTCGTCTGGTAATCGCTGGAAAATTCAAAGAAACATTCGAGAACGAGTTAAATCGTTATTGCAGACTAGTTTTATCGTATTCTATGTGTCCCAAATTTCTTAAAATATCGCGAAGACGGCGAATATCTGCCTTCGAGCGTAAATCGAATCGCGGGCGGTAAAAATAGCGCTCAACGCCGCGAAACAGACTGGAACGATCCAGCGGATCGGAAGAAACTTTCCTCTGTTTCCTGCGTACGATAAAAAAAACTCGTCGCTAGAACTCTCTGTACGAAAATCAGGATCGAATCAATCTCGCCCGAGACAAGACCGTTCATACACGCCGAAGAGGAAGTCGCGTCGAGGGGCCAAGTCGAAGAAAAAAGGACGAGCCGAAGGGAGAGAGAGAGAGAGAGAGAGAGAGAGAGAGAAAGGGGAGGAAAAAAAGCGAGGCTCGGAAGAAAGAGGGTCGATACAATAAATCAGGATAAATCTGGAAAACGGCGGGGCAATAAATTCGACTTCGTTTATCAGGCAGGGTAACTTCGATTCGATTCGATTCGACTCGGCCGGGGCCGAGCCCTTTTCCGAAACTTTGTCCCAGCCTGATGGGGCCGACTTGGCTGCAATTTTATCCCGCGGAGCCGGAAGTTTTCGGCGGAATCTCGCTTTAGACGGGACACACACGGCCGGGTCCACGGGCGACTCGATGAAAATCCTCCTCGGCTAACGTATTCCAAATCTCTGCCACCACCCTCTCCCTATCATCCTCTCTATCGTCTTCCTCCTGTGTCCTCCGCCACCTCCAGTCGATCCTAACGCTCGGTCAACCGGTAATCCACTTTTTCTTTTCTATATCCCTTCCCCGCTCCTCTTCTTTCTCCACAGTTTCAATCGCGTTCCCTCCTCAGATTCAGCGCTGCTCCACTCGTTTCCGTCTCTCCTTCCTTCGATTCTCGGGCTTGGCCGCCCACGCGGCCGTGCGTCCTCCGACTCTTTTGCATCTCACGTCCGCGCGGACCTACGGGCTAGCTCCGAGTATCGCATTCCTCGCATCACCCACGTGAAAACTGGCGACCGGCCGACCGGTCGTGATGGAAAAAGGGCGAAGAGGAGATCGAGAGCGGGACGAAGAGACGGGAGAGAAAAGGAAGAGAACGTTGCACGTGCGACGCGAGGCGTGCGCTACGTGCCACGAGAAATCGTACCGAAAGAGTCTGAATAAAAGAAAAGCTGTCAGGCAGCGAGATGTCGCCGGTCGGAGGGTAACATCCAGCGAGTGGAACGCGCTCTCTCTCTCTCTTTCTCTGTACTTTGGAAACTGTGCCTTCCGGAGGTTTCGTTCGACGCAACCTTTTCGACGTGAAACACGGAGCAAAATTGGATATCACTCGTGACTCGAAAGAAACGCGGAGCATTCGTTAAGCGGAAGAGATCGCTTCTTCCGAGGGATTTTAATAGTTGAGTGCCACGGGCTATTTAAAAAACTGTGATGGTACGGCGCGACAGCGCTACTTTGACGTAACTATACGTAGAATGCCAAGCAATGCGATGAATAAAATACGTAACAAAAACAAAAACTGTCTATTCATGCGCGTGATCTAGATTTAATCGAAAAGAAAGTAATTAAGAGAGACAGAAAGAGAATATAAAATCTGAACAGCGCGATCGCGCTAAAACGGTCAAAAATGGCGAGGAAGACACTGATAACGAGCCACTGATCTGTTTCGCTAATTTTCCAACAATCGACAAACTGTGGCTACAATTTGTTCGACGTTGATTTGCCAAATTTTCAAAAAGGAACGAACGCGCGGCCGATGGAAGAGCGTGGAAAGGAACGAACACGCGGCAACACGCAGCAGCATCCTGGCCTGGAATTGCACGCGCGAGCGAAACGAGAATTTTCCGTGAAAACCGCGCGCGCGATTATGCGAAACGCAACGAGCTGTCGAAGCCGGTCATTCACAGCGGGCGAGTTTCATCGGTTCGGGAACGGATTTCGGTAAACGAACGGGACCGAAAATAGCTCAATAACGAGCCCGTTCTCCCGCCGAATTTTTGGTTGCGCGAGCTTTTCAGACACGGGGAGGAAAATAACGGTGCAGGTGCGTTCGCGTGCATACAATCGCGCGCCAGAGCTGCCAGGCCAGCCAGCTCTGAAAGCCCCGAAGCGGTGCAACGTTGCCCGCCTTGGTATTGGTGTACGTGTGTACGTGTGTACGTGTGTACGTGTGTACGTGTGTACGTACGCGTAGTCATGCACAGGGAGATGTGTACACATACACGTACACGTGTCGCGCATCGGCCGGAGAACGTTAAATGCAAAGTGCAGGCGGACACGAGCATGTGCAACGAGAGAGCGCACGTCGCGCTTCACTGGGCAGGCTTGTGTCGCTCGTAGCAGATTCGTACGAGAAACAAACGATAGCCAGTCACAAAGGAAGTAAAATAAAAGCGTGGAAAGAAAAGGCGGTAGAGAGAAAAAAAAAAGAAAAAAGAAAGAGGGGGAGCAGAGGGAAAGAACCTGCGAGTACGAGGGGAGGGAGAAACTAGGAGAGAAAGACGAATGGAGAGAGAAAGAGAGAGAGAAAGAGAGAGAGGGAGGGAGAGAAAGCCGGAGAAGAGAAGTGAGGCGCCATTTAACGCTCCAGGCAACACCGTACACATTTTCTCGCCGACCTTTCACCCCGCGTTGCTTCTTTCAGTCTCACACTTTTTGATAATGGTACATCTGAAGGCGGTGGTACGATGCCGCGAGAACTCGCGCGGAAACTGCAAAATCAGACTGATTTCCGTCCTCAGCTCTGGCTCGAAACCGAAAACTGGTGAAAGAGCAACGTCAGGTATTTCCTTCCTCCTTGCGACAACGCTTATCACCTCGAAGAACGCTCATTCAAACTAGGTCTCAAACTGGTGCATTAATCAGGCTAAAAGCTCTCTTTCGGACACAATCTTTCTCTCTCTCTTTCTCTCTCTCTCTCTCTCTTTCTCTTTTTTTCTTTTTCTGTCCCTCCCCGTTCGATCTGCCACTTTTGTCGTGCCCACTTCCTCGCGAGAATCACCTCCGCGATACAGCGACTCGAGATCGAAGTAACGCGAGTGCCGCACAAATGGCACGAGTTCCCCCGTTCAAAGACGAGGAATTCGATATTAAAATAACCTGCAGAAACTGGCAGGAATCTCTACCTGGAAACTTAATGCGCCGTGTACTCTGGGCTAATTGGAGCGAAAACCTCGTTAATGTCCCCCTAAACTCGTCGCCCCGGCATCGTCGTCCTCGTCGTCGTCGTCGTCGTCGTCGTCGTCGTCATCCAACATCGAGCTTGCTAGCCTAGCTACTTCTACTTCCGGTTGAACGTATCAGCGCTTCAAGCGACGCGCGACTAAACGAATCTGCGTTAGCGTTTACGCTCACGTTTCCACGAATCGAGACTTTCGCCGAGTTCCTGTGCAGGACCTGGGATGCGCCCGGGCATCCTGATTTCGCTAACGCGGCCTGGCTATTAATTATCTGCGAATTACCACTCAAAGGAAACACGGGGACCGGGTCGACGTTCCTGGTTTAATTCGTTCGTCGGATTCAGTTAAGAAACCAGAGGTCCGTTATTTACGGGGACGTGGATGCGTTAAATACACTTGTCGAGACGACTGCCGAGCGTCAAAAGAAACGGACGGAGAAATACTTTGCGGATGATCGCCGAGCTCTCCGTGAAGAAAACCCGTTACACGTGACATTTAGAAGTTTCCCATCTACGTACCTCTGTGTACGTAATCGTCGCGTTGCTCAACGCGTCGCAAGACCAATCGTTCCGACTGCTTCTCTCTGGCATGGTCGATTAAATCGTTCGTCTTGCTTTTCACTTTTAAACGCGCCAATGATCATCGAATATATACAAAATATACATACATATATATATACAGATATGTATACAGATATATATATATATATATCGCGAAACGAAAGGGGATATTCCTTCCGTCTGAAGGATATCTCCGAATAAACGCACGTAGATACCGGTCAGACCACTGTGTCTCGGTCGGCGAAGAAACATGCAAATGAAAGAGGATCGTTTGACAATTCACTCACCTTCCAGCTCGACGACCTTGCCGGCCCTCTTGAGCGCCTTCACCGCTTCGTCGTGGGTCGCCTCGCGCAGATCCTCCCCGTTTACAGCCAGGATGGCGTCGCCCACGTACAGCTGCTCCGTCGCGTCCGCGGCCATCCCCTTGAAGATCTTCGAGATGAGGATCGGCATTTTGTTCTCCTTGCCACCCTTGATCGAGATGCCGAGCCCGTTGTTGTCGCTTTTCACCACGCGCACGATACGTTTCTGATTGGCCACCGAGTCCGGCACGTCCGGATCGTTCAGGCTGTCCACGTTGTTGTTGTTTATGTTGCCGTTGTTCACGGCGTTGTTGCTCGTCTCGCAACTCTCGTCCAACGAGATGCTCAGATAATCGTCCTCCAACGAGACGAACACGCGATACCACTGGCCACGAACTTGCGTTTCTAAGACGCCGGCACGCCCGGACGCGGACGACGAGGCTGCCGTGGTCGTCGTCGACGAGGACGAGGACGACGTCGCCGCGGACACCACCGAACCGATCCCCATCACTCCCATCGCTGAAGTCGGTTGTCCGCTTCCGCACAGCTCGACCATTTCGATTTCCTCGCAAGCTGCACGCTGCAATTCAAACGCAACTTCGTTAGTCGACGACATTTTCCAACAATTTCATTTCATTCGCGATTTCATTGCAATTTTCCAACGCGAAAACGTCAGAGCGCGAGAGAGTCAAGTTCCAGAGCACGCGTTCGCGCTGCGGGCCTCGAGTTAGAATTACAATACATTAATATTTAGCAGAACGATCGGAACATCGTGGAACAGATTCGATCAATCTGGCAACTTTATCGGCACGAAGCGAGTTTCGGGTTTCTCGTAACCCGCGCCGTGCCTTTCCACGTTATTCCATCACGTAGCGTTGGAATCGAGGTCGAGAGATACTATACCCGTTTGCCTCATTATATCAACATTACGTTCGTTTAAAATATTCCTAGTCCCGCGTATATACGTTTATACGTTCATTGACTGCCTGCTAGATCCAATCTCCCCGGCGCACGAGCTTCGCCGAATGAAAGCAAGACATTTTCCACCCGGTATACATCGAGTGTATACGTCGCGAGCAGCGAATCGTGTCTCTTATTCTCGTATTTTACCGCCCCTGGTAGATTCTATCGACTCTTCGCGGTGCAAAATCCTGTTACGCAGCTCGCGCAAATTTTCGCGAGGAGAATTTTCCCAATTCTTCCCACCGCGGAAGAACAGACAAAGTGAAAAAGAGTTTAGGCACGTCGATAGAATCTATCTAAGTAGAGCGGGGATTGTCAAATACCGCGTACGCCGGCAGAAGGCTTTGAAAAGCGTCCCTCAAACGCGTTCTAGTAGTACGCCAGCAGAGGGGACATCGAGAAGCGGGGGAGGCGGGGGTTTAAAAAAAAAAAAAAGAGAGAAAAAAAATGACGCGTCTCTCGGCGCGATGCAACGCGATCCATAGAGGGAACGACAGGGATCAATTGCATCGTCTGTACTCGACGACACGGATAAATCAATTGTACTATGCTACGGTGAAATTCGTAATTTGAAAATAATTGATACTGGCCGGCGGTGACACGACCGAGCTCTCTTTACCCCTTTCTCTCTGTCCGGCTAACCCCACTTTTTCCCTGTCCCGCCTATTGTTTCCATCAATCCATTTTCACTGAGCAACAATGGCGTTTACCCGTTAGCCACGGAAAATGTCCTACAAAACTGCGGACAACGGGTATAATTGCGCGAAAATTGGGAGCGGCCTCGCGCGCTTACGGCATCTGCCGCCGCCGCCGCCGCCGCCGCCGCTGTTGCTCACTTTTAATTAATTAAAAGTCCCGTCGCCGCTTTGTCATCGACGATACAGAGAAATACCCGTGATATCTCTATTTCATTTCGCGAATTTCATTCAATCGCGCGCCCGCGTCTGTCCTGTTTCTTCACTCTTTTTCTTTCTTCGTCGCCGAAACTACTTGCGTAACTTACTACTCGACTGATTTTACGTGGTTTTCGAGTGGTCCGCCAACCATTCGCGTACAACCCGGCGTACAACTCGAACCTCTGGATGGTGTCTGCGAGAAGAGAAAGTTCCCAACACGCGGCGCAGGTTTATGAAGGCAAACACCGTCAACAAGGTGTCTCCCCCCCTCGAAAAAATGAGCGACAGGAAAAAAGCGCGTTCTCCCTCTCGCGCTCGGTATATATTTTCGTCTCGGCGTTATCACGCGGGCACGGATTCCTGGAGGCTGAAACGGAGGCCGCGTCATATTTAACCGGGCGTGTCGGCGGCCCGGCGTACGAAATTTTTCGTCAGCTTCGCGCGGGATAAATAATTTCATCGTGCGGTGCTGCCACGGAGCTGCGCAAATTGGATAATTTATCAGCCGGCGTTAGGTCGAATTCGCGAAATTAGCGAAAGGATCGGGCGGGGAACCGCACCATCGGGATGCCCGGCGCACGTAACGCGCGTGCACAAAAATACACACGGCGAGCGCGCGCAGATGAAAATCTGGAAAATTGACTAAACGAATCGCGCAGCCAGTCGAATCACGTTCAACCTGAAACCCGACGAAAATTTGTAGAAAAATACGAGGTGCATTTATCCGTGGTGCGCGACGTTAATTAGAACGTTGAGCCGTACCGTTGCATAATTAATGTAAAATTATTAATTACCTCTGGCATGCTTTACGCAACGTTACCTGCTACAATTACATCGAGCGAGGGATATCGCGACCGTTGCAACTAAATCTCATTACGACATGTTGACGGGGCCGGGAATCGAATAAACCGCCGGGCAAAGCCGCGACGATAACAAGACCATGTGATCTACCGTAATTTTATACGTTTTCGAAAAACAACCCGACGATTTTTCCCGACGCGTTACGCCGGCGGGATTGAAAGAAACTGCCGCAAGACGAGACGCGAGATCGGAGAAATTGAGCGAACCACGGGAGAAGCCGGACACGCCGGCTGCACTTTGTCTCGGGCAATGAGCTTGCATAAATTCTCGATTTAATACGAATGTGTTATGGTCGCCAAGAGAGCCTGTACGTTCGTGGGTAGAAAAAGAGAATCGAGAAAGAGGAATACAGACTCGAATATAACACGTTGTATATACAGCAATACATACATAATACACTGCCGGTCATGTATAATTCGTGTACATCGCGCCACGTTTTCACACTGGCAATTTTGCGGATACTCTACCTAAATCTGTCACCCTCAGATTCCTAACGCGTATCCTTTAGAATCTTAGAAATCCAAAGATTTCAAGATTTTCATTCGAACGTATCTTGAAATCTATATCCATGTTTTTCACTTCTGATTATTTTCTTTTGCGACTCGGCAGAGATTTACCAAATTACCAAAAATTACCAAACAGAGATCACGAAGCTAAGAACATCGGCACTCGCCACTCGGATCAAGTTTCGTAATTTATGGTCAATTGTCTAGTTTTGACAAGAGATAAACGTATATTCGCTCGAGCAACAACGCATCCGCGCAGAAACCACCGCACGACAAACGAAGTGAACGATATTTCGGCGAAACGAATTTACGCAAAGTACATTAAAATGCGGACGCTTGCGTTCGTTTTAACCAACACAAAGAGAACCGGCGGGTGCGTGCTGAAGCGGAGCCGCGCGCGCGGCGAGTAAATTCTATCGGGATCGCGGGACCAGGGGTTGGGGAACGCGAGGGTAGCGGATCCGGTGGCGCGCGATTGAAAAACGCATTACACGTACACGATGAAGGTGCACCGCGAAAATAAACCACGATGCCAAAAACGGGGCGCGTTCTCGCGCGATGAAAATTAAGAGCGAAAACGCGGTTTTCCGACGAAGAACCGCCGACCGAGGCTCGGCTCGAAAGAAAGAAAGGAACGCGGGACGAAGAGCGGCAGACAGATCACCGGGAAAAGCCAAAAGGAACGAAAAAAGGGAAGGGAAAAGAGAACAGATAACAGAGACGATTTCGAAAGAGATTTGGGGGTGAAGCGCGATGTTGCGGGGGTACGTGCGGGACTAGAAGGGTGGTGGGTCGCGGTGTACCGGTGCGTGAAATTGGGTAAAAATGAATCGACGGCAGGACGCAGTACCGCCATTATTCCCGAAACTCAGTATCAGAATGTGTGTACGTATACCGTGGCCACCTACGTGACGCGTGCGGATCAACGAGACGACGATGCAAAAAAGTGCAGCCAATGTTTTTCCGGCTTTGGTATGAGTGCGTCCCTGTCGTGTACCCCGATAGATATATAGGGGGTAAATGTAATGGCAGCAAAAAAAAAAAAAGAAAAAATTGACGCGATTGTACACGTAGCAACGGCGTCACGCCGGGAAAGAAACGGAGAAAGGGGCACGAAGGGGAGAAAGAGAGAGTAATTAAATTAACCCTTCGACGGTCGCGATAAAATCGACGAACATTCCAGGACTTTGCGTTTCTTCGTTGCCCACCGTTCTATCCATTCATCTACGAATGGAACTTTTGTTACATTTTTAAAATCGGTTTTCGTCGCTTGACTTTTGCGCCCGATGTTTGAACAGTGAAATACTTGACTTGACTTGACTAGACAGGAAATACTTGCGATTTTCTTAATTCCGTTCCATCGTCGCGCGTGGAATTTCCTTCAATCGTTCTGACGTACCCACCTTGTCTCCCCACCGTCTCCACCCATCAATGATCCACATTATGTATCGACAACGCGATATGTACTTGTTGATTCGGCACGGTATCTGGGTTACATTGATCTCAGAAACACAATCTTACATTTGTGAACGTTCACTAGAGAACACTGTAACCAAATACGCCTACGAGCCTCAATAGTCCGTGTACCTACATTCATCCGTGTACGTATATTGGCCTCGGTCAGGGTACTGCAAGGAACGATGCACAATACGCGATACTCTTGGCATAGTATCCCAAGGTTATATGTATCTACCACCAACACGTGATAGTACTCTTACGCGGATATAACACTGACGAAATAGATGACACCGTGACACGACGAAATACGTTTCCATTAATCCCGAATATGTCGTGAGCGTGTTCATAAATATCGTGACTCTTCGATTCGATCCCATATTTCGGAGGACTTTACGCCATCGCAAAGTTCTTCGTTGGTATCTCTTTCATGGCGAACCTTTGCCTAATAACGCGATGAAAGAGTTATACGCACGTTATTTAACAGAATAAACTGTCCGAAAAAAAAGAAGTAAATTCCCTCGGTTATGTTATTCGTAAGTACTTAAGTACATACTTGTGTGAAATTCGAACGTACGCGCGACACGCTCCGTCGGTAATCGGATAACAACGTTAGCATCGTTGAAGGTGCTCGTATAAAAGCGTTGATATTGTCCTGATCGTATGTAGATATATATATATATATATATATATATATATATATATATATATGTATATATATAAAATTTGTCTCCGGGAATTCTACCACTGCCCACGTAAAGTATACGCCGTACAAGTGCGTTTTTTTCTTTGCGTGAACCTACGGGATTGCCTGCAGATACGACTAGGGATATAAAGGAAATGATCGTGAACTATGGAAAGATACGGAAAGCAAAGACGAAGGGAAAGAGAAATAGAAAGCGCGAAGCGTGTCCGAGGTTGGGTCCTTCGGACGCGTGTATACGGCACTGTCGTGCCCCTCGCAAAAACCAATAACCTCGGCAAACGTCGAGCACCGGTTGTTTATGGCCCGAAAGAGAGAACAAGAGGCGGAAAGGGGGGGAAAGGATGAATAGAAGGAGGACGAGAGAGCACGGTGAGAGAGGTGGGAGACTGGAAAAAGAAAACAGCCGCCGCGCACGAGAAACGGAGGGGAGGAAGCACACGTCGCTCCGAGTTCCAGATCATTTCATACCTGCAGCATAATGCGTCGATACACCGGCTCGTACACCCTTTGTCCAATGACTCGTAATCGTGTGTTACGCGACGTGGATCTTTATAACTCACGCGATCATCGTTAATGAGCACAAATTCCTGCACGAACACGCGAAATTTCGTGGAAACAACGCGCACGACCGAGGATTTGAAAAAACTGTGGAAAAAATGGCGTCAAAATGCCGCGAAAGATAAACGCCATCTAATGGCTTGTTTCCGCGGTCACGTGACTGCTTAATTAGAGAGAGCTGTCCTTACTGCGTACAGCACACTTCGCTAACAATAAAAATAGATACATATTTGCCAATTTCATTGCATCGAATTTGTATCTCGAACGTTATCGCTCGACCGCGGATATTTATTCAAATTCGGAATTTTTACAAACACAAGCAATGGAAAAAAAAAGCTAACCAGAAATTCGTTTCACTTACTGAATATCGAAACGAGCGTTTTACTTTGAATATTTTATACATCTTTTAATATGTAAAATAAAGTAATATGCATGTGCGAATTTCGTGTGCGTCACTTTTTTTTGCACGCGTTATACGTTATATAATTTCCCATAAATGTGTGAAAATTCGCGGCCCAATTATGTTGTTACGTACATTTATGTTTCGTAAATTTAAGAAAGTTACTTACAAGTCTTTACAAAACTTGATTCACTCGCAATTCAATCACAATTTAAACAATTTCCTCTAAGCAATTTTATGAAAATGACATACGTCGATCGAAGGATACGTTGCGAAAGACTGACAAACAAATATGGAGGCGACAAAATGCCGCGAAAAATAAACGCCATCTAATGTCGTCGTTCCGCGGTCACGTGACTCTTTAAAATTGCAGCAATAAGACGACAGAATTTAATGGGGCGGCACCGTACGCGGATTCAAACGTGCCTCTAACAAATTAGAAAAACACCGCGAGTGATACTATAGTTTAAAATGGAGTTGCAAGAATCCCGGGAATGCAACGGAACGGCGAATCTCTCAAGGAACAAGTTGGCGAAAACAGGAAGGAGGAAATTGAAAATCCTATAGTAACAGCTTACACCATGTCGTATTAAAGCTTTACACTTTGTGCGCCAAAGTTTTTACGCTTCACGCTCGAAACTTGTCAGAGCGAGAATACGAGCGGAATGTCGACCGCTCAGCGCGCCCAATTTTTTCCCTCGCTTTGATCTCTCCCGCTCGTGAACATCGATTTTCAACTTATTTCACATTACATAAAAAGCAGTGATTTAAAAACGAGGTACGTACATATATAACACACACGCATACGTCGAGGAAAAAGAAACATTTTAACGACGTAACATGAAATTCGTTTGGCTAGATGAGTCATTAGAAATATACATATAATAGAATAAGCAAAGTCTTTAACATTGAGGCGAATTAACGTTATTTTCATATATTAACGCGACGGCAAGTGTGAGAACGGACAACGCGGCCTTTACGCTCGATGTATGCTGTATATTATATTATCCGTACAGGCAAAGAAATGTTTGTTTCTTCGACATACCTTAAACAAAGAAGTAACAATGACGATAGGCGAACCAAGGAAAATAAAACAGACAGAGGTGAAGGGGGCAGGCGTGCTTCGGTCCAATGCAAAATAAACGTGTATGCTCGTTATAACCGATGGCCTCTACGTTGATTTACCGTTTTCCGCGTGTATATGGGCATATGACTTCCGGTAGGCAGTGGGAGGCACGACGCCTGGCCTGCTTTTCTTTCTTTGGCTAGATCAGAAAAACTCGGTTCCCCCGGTCGGTCAAGTCCGAAACGTGTGCGTCCCGGTGTGTGTTCGTCCTCCGCCGCCCGTCTCTTTCTTTTCTTCGTTCACGCGGCGACACGCGTCATTTGCCAGGCCGGTTAATACATTCGGCGATCCGCGATAGAGTCAATGATATAACCGCCCGTCGGTTCGCCTTTCAGCAGCCTCGACATGTTTCAGCGGCCTTCTCTTTCTTTCCCGTCCTCGACTGGAGCTCCGATTCCGCGAGACACTCGCCGAGAGGACTCGCCTCCGCGTTTCTGTTCCCCTATTTGCGATCCACTCACCTCGGCCGTTACACTGCTCTACCCGTCGCTCACTTTCGCCGTAGGAATAGCGTTTACAATTATTCGACTTAACGACGCCAATTCTCTCACACTGGAAAAACCGATCGGACACGAACACGGCGCGAACACGATGCGTCGAATTTGCGTTTTTTTCTTTTTTCTTTTTTTTTCGGAGCTGACGTAACGGCGACGCCTTCCGCACTACGAACGCAAGGGACGAATGTCAGTCGCCCAGATCGTACAACGAACGAATTAATTAGCCAGTCGCTTGACACGCCGTCAGACACCGATCGTACGACTAGAAGCACGAATAATCGAGACGATGAAACGCGGTCGAGCGTCGTTTCGATTCGATATCGTTTCCGCACTCCGAACGCGAAGAGAACAACTCGCGAGAATCGTCGTCGTGTTTAAGACGTTGCAACGACATCGACGGATATCGGATCGCGAACGAACGAACGAACGAACGAACGAACGACAATGTATTCCGTACGATCCTTTCGATAGTTATAGTCGATCGTGCAGATGACTGATTGAACTCTCGTGAGGGAAACGTGACGGACGCCAATGTACGCCGAAATTTCAAGGGAGGACGTATCCCGCGTTTACACTCGAGAATTGATATTATTGTCGTTCTGATGGACGCGCCGAAACACGTAACAAGGTGTACAAAAAAGCGCACGTCACTTTTAAAACCGGTCACATCGCCGATGAGACGATACCACGAACACCAGGAAACGAACAACCAACTACCGCGACGTCACAAGTCGTACTAACTCGACTAGCGGTTCGTCGAGACCGGCGAACCTACGGGTAGCGGCGCGCGAGAGGGAGGGGATGGCTGAATACTCATGAGAGCGACTCCAGCGTCACCGGCGGGAAAATTTCAAAACGTCGAACGCCGACAACGTTCACCTTTATCGACATGTATTTTACATAATTTTTCTAATTAAATGTATCTGTCTATATATATGTAAATATACGTGTAATATAATTGTGATGCGAATATATTTTTAAATAATAGACACGATATAAAGTAAACGAAATTGATTCAACAAGTAAATTACTTGAATTTGTATGAGGTACTAGAATATTGATTCACGTTTGCAAATTTCATTTTTTCATCGAAATATTTAACCATCATCGCAGTAAAAATATCTGTCATAATGTAATCATTAATTTTTAATTTACGCGTTTCAATATATTCGTGTTCATTACTAAATGAACAAGAATGTGGGAAGTTAATAATTACAAAAATCATTAAATGAAGAGTCATAGGGCTTGGCACTTTAATTATGCATTTTTTAAACTATTTTTTATAGGTATACCTATAACTTCTTATCTTGTATACCATTTGCACATCATTTTCTTCCTTTTCTCATGTTTTTTTATTAATGGAATTTTCTTTCTCTTTCTATATCTAAAATTCATTTTTTGGATTTTTCTACGTAGTTTCTTGCACTATTAAAACTGTTTTTGATACTATTCTATTATTTTATACGTAAGTACATATAGAATCATCTAATCTGTACAACATCAAAAATATTAATAATGAATTATAACTTAAAATGATTAATGATTAATCAAAAGATCTTAAAATTTACACATTTGATCATTTTTACGGACAAATTGAAAAGACAAGAACTCGACAGCTAATTTAAAATTAAATAAATTACCTTTCAGTTTGGAATTCAGATAAAATTGAGCAATTTGAGCATTGTTGTATCGGTCGGTGTCATTATTTAAGTACTTTAATTTAACGCCTCGCTGTATATTACATCGAATATTTTTAGTATTCATTCGATTATTTCTGTTTCCGTATATTCTCATCGATTTCCTCGGGGATAAAACAGGACAGGGCGTTGGGGCACGTTATTGCACCGCGGTATCTGGTTTTATTTTCAATCTAATGAAACGAACTGCTAAAAAAGAACGCGAGCGCGTCGTTAACAGTGTATCATTTATTCCTACTCTTTGCCCTGTACATTTTAATCCGTAGAAAGTTCTTATTCGCTCGCGATATTACAATGCAATCACATTATACGTCTCGTTTTATGGAAGAATCAGACGGTAAGAAAGCCAAGACGGTGAAAAAGAGGAGAACTTATAAAGATATAAAACGGCATTACCCTTATTAATCTTATGCTCTGAAATAATCAAGACGTTTCTGCTCTGAATTTCATTCCGCGTTTCTATCCGTCTAAACCTTGCGTTGTTCCCACCGTTCGTTAATTCTCTTTTTTCTTTTTCTTTTTTTTTTTTTTTTTCTTTTCTGCATTATCGTTGGGCAGAAGAACGCGAAAGTTAAGGCTGAAATACATCATCTCCTATCTCGATTATAGTATCGCAGTTCTCCGAAGGCAGATCGGCAAACGGAAGATATACGCTTTCTAGACAGAGGGAAAAGTTTTATCTGCCGTTTCAGAAATATCAATAACTGATCCCTCGTACAGTTTCTATTCCAACGTGGAAATATACGGCCAGACGAAGCTCCGTCCGCCTTTCCTATCCTTGAATACCATACAGAACATGCCCGAGTGTATCCCTTTCAAATCGAAGAAGATGCAGCGGTCTCGTACAGACATTCAGAAAGTATTCTATTCGGAATGATGGCACGTGCCGTTGCCAACGTAGATTTGCCGTTTAAAATCCAATTCGTGGTTGCCACCTCAGGGTACGCCTCCGTCGAATTTAGTCACCTTCACCCACGATGCTGGCAAAATTAATCTAATTTAATCGGTCGAAGATCATCGTTCCTTGTCAGTGAAAATCAAGATCGAGCCGAGTTAGATTGTAAATGCCGCGAACATTCGAGCACGTCGTCGAATACTTCTTCTCTATCACTTTATCGTCGTGTTCGAGGCACGAAAACTGAGAATAAATCGACTGAATCGGTTAAGCAGTTTCGCAAATCGTTTCGACGGAATCTAACGAAGGGGGGAAAGTTTTAGCTGACGCGTATTCGTTCGTTCGTTAACCTAATGCATTTGTCAAAGTTACGAATTACAAAAGCGAACGAGAAGCCAAAAAAAAGAGGTCTCTGTCGCTATATCTTCGATCGCTTCTACTCACGTTTCATATCTAGCTTCGTATAATTGCAATTTCTCTTGTACGGTAAAACATTGTGATAATAGTTGGTGAAAAATCAGCGATCGAAATTGGACAAGAGCAGTCTAGAAATTTATTCGATTCGATTCCGTGCGTTCCACGCGCATGTATGTATATTAATTCCGTTAAATGTATGTCAGACAAAATTCCACCTCAATGCGTTGTTATTAAACAAGCTTTCAACAGACTCGCGTAACAAATAAACGCGTAAACAATTTCCGGCATGGCCGTGCGCTTTCTATTAAATCACGTTGGCGTGATTTCCCGAAAATACCATGGCGACACGAATAAATAACCATTCTTTCCCTTTTCTCTTACAGAAAGAAAGATATTGAAAAAAAAAAAAGAGATAAAAATATTCGACGCACAGACTACAGGGCGAAAACGCGTTCTCTCGGTTCGTCTCGCCGAGAGGCAAATACCTTCCAATTCTAAAGACGATCGGAGACAGTGAATCTCCGAACCCTGTGACTTTTTTTCACTGTGCCACGTCATGTCATAATTTCATCGTGGAAGGTAATACGAAAGGAGCAACCATGGCGGAAAACGAAGAGAGGAAAAGGGCCGTGGCAGTATGGTCTTCGCCGCTCGAGATTTATCGAAGCCGAACACCGATGCATTAGCGATGGAAAAGCACGGAAACGAGATGAAGGTAACGAAGCGAGGGAGGAAAATCGACGAGGGTGTCGTGGAGGAGAGAGGGGGGCGGGGGGAGTGGCAACCTCTTCAGCCCTTAAACCGTTCTCTCTTTTTAAAGCTAAAGGAGCTCTCTCAAGACTTGTAACAAATCAATCGAGATCAGAGACGCACGGTTCAAACGAATGGTCCAATTCGAATTTCTTCAATTCGAATGGATTTTGAATACGCGCGTATGTACATGTACATTCTTATTCTCTAGTCTAGACTACTACTAAGAGAACGCAGTCAAACGCAAATCTTTTTCAATAGTACGCTGGTTGACATCTTTCCTCGCTCATTGAGACACTATTGAATACTAATTTAATTACGTATTCGCTATTTATCACGATATTACGACAGAAAGAAGTAGACAGGAACATTGTACTGATATTCTAAACTAGTCGATTATTCTATGTTTTAGACTTTGATACAAAGTTCGTACATTTACTCGCTTTAAATTGCTGACATCACACTGATATCAATACGAGCTTGAACATCTTCACCCAGGACAAGGAATATAAAAATCTTCAACGAATATAAAAACCGCATTGACGTTACATTAAATACAATAATTCTCGCGATTGCACGTTCAGAGTAGAAATTAATTTCTAAGTACCTTTCTTCAAATGTTGGTGTCTGAGTAGATCAAATCGTCATGACAATTTTACGTAAAAGTCGTACGCGTCTAGAAATTCTCTTTCGTTGTCGTTGGACAAACACGATGAGAATAATCCAACAAACGACCGGTGAAAATTGTACGTAAATTACACGAATCATTTTTTCTCTAAATCCAATATATCTCGCAGACGCATCACGATGCGCAATATGTATTCTTGAAGCAACGGTTGTCTCGACTTTCCTACGTCCATCACTTCTTCGTGATTCGCTTCCTCGTGATTCTCGTAATCGGTGATGCACTGATTTGTGATCAAACTGAAAGCGAACACGGTCAAGTCGCAATGCCTGGCAGTGATGACTTCATGTACCGTAGACATTCCTGAAATTGAAGTTGAATCGTTAACGGCCGTTAATGTTTAGACAATAGGACAATTTGTTGGATAGAGTTTATGGAAAATCTAGTACGGAGAGTGTACCAACCTACTGCATCGACACCGATCATTCTCAACATCTTCAGTTCCGCCACGGTCTCGAAATTTGGTCCTCCGAGACACGTGTACACGCCTTTGTGCACGATATCGCTTATGCTCATCTCATCCGCCACTTGCTGGCCGATTTCTAAGAGAGAAGCGTTGTAAGCCTTGTTCATCGGCGGGAATCTCGGCCCGAATCTGAAACGCGAACGTGCATCGCCGAGATGAGAGAAGAGGCAAGGAACTTTAATATCATCGGGAGGAGAGGATAATCGTTAGAAAAATGCGGGGAAGCGCGAAAAACCGGCAAGCGCGTTCGATGGGGCTCCATTAATACCGGGGGGGAAGTTGTCGTAACAAGGAAAAGAGGCAAAGAAAAGTACGATGAAAGAGTCTCAAGTTTCGTGGGATGGAAGGTTAACGAAAAACCGACTGAGAACGAACGAGACGCGAAAGCGGATAAGGCGGTGGAGGGCCAAAGAAAAGAAGACAGGAGAGGTAGGCAGAAAAATCGAGGAGAGATCCTTTAGGTAAATACGTCAATCAGATTCTTTGTGTCGTCGGGTAAATAGTTCATCAATCCGATTCAAGGGGTTGTTCCGATGAAATAGATTAATTTTATTCCTTCGACGACCTCAACGACGATCTCGCACGGCCACCCGCTTTCCCTCTCTTTTACTCCTAGGGCGAGCACTCGAAGAATCGAGTTGTCGAGCGGTCTGCAATCTGCAAGCGTCGTCGACGACTTTCCTTCCGGAAACGAGCCCGAAAGCCTTTGTCGACTGGAAGCGGATTCGAATTCATCACGCCGTTCACGCCGTGAATCTCACTAGCCCGCTCTTCAACCGCTATCTTTTTTCCTTTATTCATCCCCAGGATCGTCTCTTTTCATCCATCATCCCCCTCTATCTTGCCTTTCATCTCTTCCTCGTTTTTTCCCCCCTTTTTTCCCTCCCATCGATAAGATCGAAAAGATTTCACTGTCGCTAATTTTTAGGACACGCGAGAAATTTACGATCTCGTGGAAGTTTCACGCGAAGGAGAAAAAAGTACGGGGGTTGGCTCTCGAGGCAGGCGAGCGTAGGACCGTGAGCGCAACACCGAACGGAGTAATGTGACGCGTTTCATAGTACGACGCGTTGAGGAGAAGAGGAACGAGGGTAAGTACCTGTCGTCGTTTGGCCCTTGAAGAGGGTTATTCCCCGCAAAACCCATCATGTTCACGTGATCCTTCACCATCATAATGTCGCCAACCTTGTATGTGGGATTTAGACCTCCCGCGGCGTTCGTCGCGATTAGATGAGTCACGCCTACGAGCTTCATAACTCTCACTGGCATAGCGCACTGCACGCAGAAAGGAAAGGGGAAATAATAAAAAAAATTAATTGAAGAACTCGCTAAACGTAAGGTTTCAGATCGGAAACTTTAAACTAAAAGCACGAAGAGAGACCGGGTTGCAAAGAGTTACTCGCAGGTGATAAATACAAATAATGAACAAACGTTACCTTCCAGAGTGGGTAACCCTCGTAATAATGAAATCTTCCCTGCATGCACATGATCGGTACGCCCTGCAGATAACCGAACACCATCTGCCCTTGGTGACCCTTGACGGTCGAGAGTGGGAAATGGGGGATTTCTTCGTATGGGAAGCACTGCTTGTTCTCGAGGGAGTCCGCCAAAGAACCTGGACACAACTCGTTTTGCTCTGTTTAGGAATAAACAAAACATAGACTAGGAAAATATGCTGCTGCTAGTCCTGACGAGCACCAAAGCGTTTGAAAAATCATCTACTAACCCATTCCAGAACCGCAAATGATCCCAATCTTCGGCCTCATCTTCACACGGTCCAGCAGATACTGCGCCGATTCTTGCAGAGCCTCGAACGTGTATCTGAAAATGACGTTACACCGTGAATCAACGAGTCGACGTTGAATTTAGCCCGGCTGATGAGTCAATATTTCCACAATGGGGGGGGGGAAAAAAATGCTCTTCCACGATCGGAGCATTTCGCGCGACGGGGTTGCACAAACTCGTGAAAATAATAGGAATATTCAGGAATAATCGGGGTGAGTTAGGCAGAGTAGGAGGGTGGGAGGTGGAGGGGGGAAGTCGTTCGCAGCCGGCCAACATAATTTCAGCGTGGAAACTATTACAAAACGGTGCAGTTACCTGTTAAACTGCTAACAGGCTCAAATAGCGCCGGATTTAAGCTGAATGTAGGCTTCGAGGGTATTACAAATCATGCATCGAAATACGCAGGCGGCCGCGTAACGTGTTTACGAGTGTGTACGCGCGTCCCGTGCACAACTCATCTAGCCCCCGTGTATGCATTCACGCGTGCGCGAATGCAGAACGCGCTCGTGAACAGGCACTACGCACAGATGCACATACAGAATTTCCATAGCATTCGACCGAATAAGCGCGCCTCCAGCATAATGCCACGCGTGACACGATCGAAAATTACTTACAATTCCACCGTGAATTTTAATGTCTCGACATCCCCTCCCTCCCCCTCCTTCGCGTCACTTTCCTTTTTCCTCACCTTCCTTCTCCTTCTTCCTTCCTTTTTCTCCGCCGTCCGCGTCGCAATATCCGCGAAAGCTCAAAGCGAAGATTCTCATTTTACCGTGGCCTCGCAACGGAAACACACTTCGCAAAGCGAAACGAGGCTCCAAGGATAAAACTGTAATCGCCACCTATTTCTCGTCCCTCGGATTATCGCGAACCCTCATTCGCGAGATTTTCATTTCCTACGCCCATCGGCCATCCGGAAAAAAAAAAGGAAACTCTTGGCAATTGGAAAGAAAAGACGCAGAGCTAAGACGCGAAGGTGTCGCGGAGGCGCCGCGCTTCGTCGCGACGCGTGACGCGTCACCGTACGAGGGGACATCGAATTATGACGCGTTGAATACGCCCTGAATATGCATCGTCCCCGTTGCCAATACGGCCGTATTCAACCGCGAATCTGAGAATTGCGTCGCAGTTTCGCCGTGGGTGCACGTGGAAAAGCTTCGATATAGCCGCGGGTATGGCAAACGTCATTAGACCAACCGCATTCGCGGATGCTCCATCGTAAACCGGGATTGTACGGTGGCCTGTTATGAATGGCAAATGTGAGGTCGACGATTATTATAACGACGTGAATGCGCATCGCCCTGGGCCATGGCGAGTATTCAATGACGCCTCCGCGATTCTGCCTACAATATCAGTCGCTCTAATCTCGATTATGGATGCACGCTATGCTCGGAACTTAGGGCTAGGCTTAGGGTGTGTTCCTCCTTTGGATTCGATCCAGAGCCCCCGGTGCCACGGTTCAGTACTGTTTCGCCTCCGTAAGAGAGACGTTTAAGTCTTGGATCTGTCGATCAATCGTGGCACATTTTTTACCAAAACGATCCGACGAAACAAAGAAACGAGCATCGTGAAACGCAGGATAGACCTTTGTTCTTAGCTCCTAAGTCTTTGATTGAACAAAACTACGTCGCTTTTTTTTTTCTTAAGTAGCTCAACAGCACGCGATTCAAGCGATCGGCGAGAAGACAGAGGAGGAACAAGAGGAGCAGAAGCGAGCCGAAATACACGGTAAATATTAAATGTATTGGATAAAAATGCACGACTGATGGAACCGGGTAGCTACAGGGTGCGACGCGAAAAAAAAATGGAATAAAAAAACGGGGCTGCAATTAAATTACAAATCTGTCTGCATATTCGATTCGGCGTGCAGTTTTTACGCCACTTTGCGAACACTGTTCGACGAGAAGTGATCGCCATTGGTCTATCGATCGGCCGCTATCGTCGATCGATCAGTCTCTGGACCTCGATCAAATTAAAATAGCCTTCGAATCAATCGTGGTCCATCGCGAGCGAAAAGCGGATCGCACGCAAATGAATTCTAATAAACCACGCAACGAGCGAGATCATCGCGGAGCGATAATAATGTAACTGATTACGAAACGATAAAGAAATTAGTAGATAAGTTAACAACGATTAAAGCAATCGACCCTCTTGTCCCGTTTTCTCTCCCCCTCTCTCTCTCTCTCTCTCAGGTCTTCCAACCTTGTCAACGTCATCGCGCCATTACGTTTAACTCCTGTTTGCGTTTGTCGCAAGCCCAGCTCGTGAGTTTCGCGCGAGGTCTCTGTTTGCTCGATTAAATAAACAAAATCAAAGTATGAGCGCTCGAAACTTCTAATTGGACGCTTCAAAATGCACGAACTTACAAGGAGATCGTCGTTTAGACCTGATACATCTTGAACATACACGCATATATATACAGAGAGTGTTGATAAGTTTCTCTGTCGTGCAATCAACACCTAAACTCTTACAACTAGAGGCAGAGAAAGTTTTTTTCTTCCACTTTTCGTAAAGATAAGGAGAAAAATGTGAAGGAGAAAAACGAGTTGACGGGGAAAAAGGAGGATAATCTGATTTCGAAGATAACGTTACAAAATCTATGACTGTTTCTAATTGGTCTTTTTCTCAAATTTCGGACTTTTCCTTTTTTTAAATTCAGAATCGAACAAGCTTGAGACGCAAAGGCATGTGAATAGAAAATTCTGAAACGCGTAACGTGCGTTGAATACCGTTTTGTTTGAAATAATTTTTAACTTTCGAAATTAGGTGGTTCCCTACTACGCGAAGGCATGCGTGAAATTTCGTGGAAATAAGAGAGAAACAAAATGTATAGGTCCCAGAAGATTTCATGCGACACTGAATAATATACAATCGCATTGACGATTAATCAAAAGTTACTCAACAACGCGTTTCAAGTAGTCATTTGTCGAAGCTAACAAGCCTTCTTTCGACGTTGATGATACTGTTGAAAAACGATTAACAAATGGACACTCTAATATATTTCCGCGAATCGTTTGCTCTGTCGACGCAAGCTCTGTTGGATGCTCGATGCAGTTTGAACGGAATGTAGTCGACAATACGTACGATGAGTTAGTTATGAACTCGAAAATCGTAAAGAAAGACTCTCAGCGCTTCAAAAAGTTCTCCAAACGTGCGACGTTTTACAAAAGATATATTAACTATCGCTAGTCACATCCCACTTGCGAGAACTGAACGACGAACGACTTACGTGTTGTGTTGATCATGCTTGACCGTGGTGTGTAAAAATTCATTATTCGTGGATCGTTTCAGCTGCGAGTAGTGATTGTGTCCATTGACAGCGTCGAGATCCGCGAATGGCATCGTGTCCTGCGAATTCGTCGATCAATCCAAATCAATCAGAGAGAGAAAAAGAGAAACTCCAGTCAGCTTGATCAAACGAAGCGACTGAGACCGAGCGATGAACCAGACAAGTGAGAATACGTCGGTGAGAACGAACGACGAAACGCGTGCACGTTGTTTCGGAAAAGTACGACTAATGACTGCTGGTGACTCTGGTTGCTGCTGTTTTATACAGATTCTCGCTACCGTTGAAAAAAACGCGAACGTCAACGAACTGACCAATCGTTTCGGGCGTTTGCTCACGCTCCCTCCAATCCTAACGAAGATCGAGCCGGTCAGAAAGTCGCCGGGAGGTAGGGGCACGCGATGATAACCCATTACGAACCAAATGCTCCAATTTCCACCAGCCGCTCTTCCACGCCGTTATTTGTTTCATGTGACAATATACCAAAGGAACGACGATAGTTCGCGCCTGGTGCGTTCAACAACAGCCACCAGCCATCATCACTGACACTTTTCCCTTGCGCGAACATTATATTTATTGAATTCCGAGAGAGAGGAAACAATAAGGTGGTTTTCCCGAGTGACGGGGAACTTCAGCGATTCTTCGAAATCACGGTGACTTCGATGATCGATACGACGTTTCCACGTCTCTCCGATGATCGATTAAGGTCGGTGAGGCTAGATTCGCCGATTGCCTCGAATGTCCTCGCGAAATTCGTACACCTTGCACGAGCAATTAATGACCAACCAGTTGATCTCCTCTCGATAAATGCTACCCTGCAAAACAAATATTACAGATTTTTTTTTTGTTGCCAGTCGACGCCACGGTTTGTTTTTTTTTTTTGTTTCTGTTTTTCACTTTTATTAATGCAACTCAAAACCGTTCTGCGCGCAACTCTTCAAATAAATCGAGTTTAAAGGCAAAGCCTTTTTTTAAGCCCTGCAAAAAATCTCTAAATTCCACGCAACGTGTACTTTGATTAAAAAAAAAAGGGGGGCACTATTGGTTCCAGTCCTCTGACAAAAATTAAAGCGATTTTCGATGATCTAGCGTCGAATTTGTGTAATCCAAAAATCCCTGCGATTCGATAACTTTCTTCGACGCGATTAATCACCGTGACAAAAACAGTTCGATAACATCGGTTCGATGGATTTCGGTCTCGCGAAACGGCGAGGCGAATTTCAGCGGGAACACGTTGGCACAAACAAACGACGAGAGCGATTGAGTTTTCAGAAGGAGACACGCGTGTACAAGCGCGCGACCAAACTGTTGCTGGCGTACATCTCGAATTTATCCGAATATTAATTACGAGGCAGTCGTGTTCCCCACTTGACCGCATCGTATCGAGGAATCTAGTGGCAGATTTACGTGCCGGCGATGACACGTGCGCCAATTTGCGCGAGGATACGAATTTTGGCTGGTTCCCTAGTGCTCCGTGTAATGAGCCAATTATGGCCGGCGCGCGACGGCTCGTACACGATCCGGCCAAAATTTAACGATCCTCGAATTCGAGTCATACGCGCTCTCCTCGCGCTTCTTCCTTTTTCTTTTTTTTTTTTTTTTTTTTTTTTGTGAAAGCCGATATAGCTATGATGTCGCTACATCAAATGGCAGCTCAAACTATTGGCGTCGAAAACAAAAAGCAAAAAAGAAGAAAAAAGGAAACTATTCCAGCTGGGGGGAATGTCGCGCCATTTGCCTGGGAACTTTCCGCGCGCAACACGATTATGCCGGGATTACGTGAGTATCGAAGTAAAGAGAGTTCGATCGGCCGAGTTAAAAACACGGTTTTGTGATTTACAACCGCGATAAAAACCATTTTCGCGTATTCAAGGATTTATCTGGCGCTCGTGCGCGAGAGGAAATCGGCATCGGTATCGACTGTTGAACGAAATGGATCGACGCGCGAGGGAATCGCGCGTTTTAGAGCAAACTAATCTTATCGCCGCCGATCGTCCGCGATCGCAAACAAATAGCGGGATTATCTGCGGCATTAATAAACAGTCGGCGAGTGCAAGTTATTTCTAAATCAGTGAAATCGTAATCCCGTGCCGGCGATAACGCCTGTCGTTATACAATACGACGCGCATTGCGTGTTTACGTTTGCTATAATACATCAACAATCCGTTGAAAACACTGTGAGCCAGACAGTGAATTAGGAAAATGTTTACACATTATTATAATAATATATACTCTGAGTGAAATCCGATGAAAAAGTAAAGAAACTTGTTTTGACGATCTGCTGTTTGAGATGACGTTAAAACTGGTTGAACGAGTAGCTTACCGAAATTTACTGTCAATTATAATAACAAAAAAGTTGTCCATTAAATTAGTCAATTTTTACGACAGAGGTCGTCAAGCTCTCTAATTCTTTGTTAACCCTCGAGTAAGATAACTTGTAAAATTGTACAATAACAATAATAATAAAATATTCTTTTGATAAATATAATATAATAATAATAATATAATATGATATAATAAGGATAATATAATGGAATAAAATATTCTTAAATACATCTTTTGAAAAGCGCAATTTTAAAAATCATTTTTCGTACGTGTAACTGAAAAACAGGTAAAAATACACGTTCGAACAAAATCTGACTCTGAATATTGCGAGCGTAAAATTACCCAGTGTCCGAGGTTTAAAGCCGTCTCTCCCTCGCTCGTCTCCTCTTTCGTTATTTACGTTGTATATTCAACGACGTATCAAAACGGAACGTCGTACAATTTACAAAATGAAAAATGCACGCGGCCGCGGCAGCAGCGAATCGAAAAGGGTAAATCGAGCCCGCAACTTGCAAATTACGGTCGCAACACGGCCGGCGAAACGGCGGTGGGAAAACGCGGGGAGAGTCAAAATACAGGCGGACAACACGGCCTCGAATAGACTGTAAATTCAGTTTTCACCGGTCTTACTCCCCCGTGAGTCGGTAGCTACTTTACGATGCAACGAGTAATGCATAATTTCACTGATCGTCCACAAAGAACGTCGGACCCTTTGGCCGCAAAACAAATTTTCGCCGCGCCAGGGACAGATTTCCAGCGTCGCCAAACTTTTCTAATTGCGCTGTTGCGTGGAAGAAAGAGTGACAAAAGTGAAATATCACTTACAGTGCCCAGTAAAGGTATACTCGACGACATTGGGAAATTTTCTATTTCCTCTAAACAGCGATCGATTTTCGCTCAGAGTCTCGTCTCGGGAAAGGTGCTATGTTCCTCTCTGAAAAATTAGACAACGGTCAGTTTGTACAACGAAGAATCCAATTGTCGATATAAATATAAATATACTGTGTTACAAAAGGAATATAAATGTTTTGTTATCCGTATTAAAGAATCTGTTTAATACGGAACAATTCTCTCGGAAATCTGCGTCCAACTGCGCCCAATTGTATCCGAGATGAAACTGAACAAAAAAACTTTTATGAAAAGAGAAAGAAAAATCAGGGGAGGGGGGAAGAGAATTTCGAAATACCGACGTACCGATGTTTCAACCCCGGGATTAAATAGCACGCGTGAGCCGGCCGGTATATAATTTGCCGAATTTTAATTTGTTTGCATCCAATATTACAATCGAATCGGATCGATTTCAAATAATTTAAACAGGATCACGTAATTAACGCGTTCGCGGATCCTGTTTGCTTTTATGCGTCGTTCAACGCGCAACAGTTAATGAATCAACCTCGGGCACAGATACTTGTTTACAGGAGAACAATGGATTATTCTCTTACAAATTTTCATCGTTCGGTATCTCGACGTTAGGCGAGGTTTAACGTCGGGGAACTTGAGGAGTTGAGAATTATTCGGTTGCAATCAATACTGTGTTCTTTGGTACTGCGCGTCTTTTTGTACACCTCTTTACTGATATACGTATGTGTTTTTTAGTTAAATCCTCGAGCATTACAGATGGACGATTTTAAGTGTAACAAAGATTCTGTTGACTTTACGAATATGTTTTGAGAAAACATGCTTCTTCGTTACATCGGTACAAAAGATTTATGTCAAGATTTTATTCTTAATATAAACTAAACTAAAACTAAATTAAACACTTTACCGCGGGTAATAAAATTTCTAAGTCGTTTCGCAATACAATCTACAGGTTCTTTCTTGTATAAAAAAAGTGTCACTTAACATTTCCAGTTTTGAATTTGGCGGTATGTTCAAATACACACTCAAAAAATCAGAAATCGAATTGAATTCACGGATGAAAATGAACACATCGACAATGTCGCCAGGATTTTAATGTAAAATTCAGTGAGAGAAATAACTGATAGTGCTCGAATGCTAAACATTGCTCAAGACACAGTAAGATCCGAAAACTCGTTATCGTCGTACGACTGATGAAATTTCAATCGTTACAAACAAAATATACACGATCGAACAGCTCTTGCTGAAACATGTCTGGCATACATATCGATTGTATTATTACGCAATCATACTACAATATCATAATAAAACTTCTGATTTTTGTTAATAACAATGTTACACAATCTGATGATTTGCGCAGTCGTTCGCAACACTGCTGAACGTTCTTAAAGCGTAATACTTTACTAAAAGACAAGTATAACATTAATAAACGTTATGCTAAAAAGAATCTACCTCCAAGCCTCTCAAAAGATTTCAACCCTGAATAACATCCTGTAACTCGAACATCATACGTTCGCATACCCATTGTAAAATCATTGCACTTTATCATTAATTGTGAGACCAAAAGTAATCATCAATGAAAGTAAGTAGCAGTAAATAACCAGAATTTCTGTAAGCAGAATTTATAGGAGTTTACTTATAGGAGAAGAAGATTATCAATCGTTAATTGTGCGAATTGAAGCAAATTCCTGTTCATCTTTATATAAGAAACGTTTTATAACATGTAGTATATACACAATGTATGCCAGACATAAAAATTCTTCTATGATAAGGGTATTTTCCTGCCATACTCTGTCGCGTGCAAAAATCGAACGATTGGGAAAAATGCATTCAATTTCTGCCAACAATTAAATGACTCTTGATGCAAGATTTCAGTATTATTGCTCTAATCGCGTCGAGAGATAGATACGTGCGAGGCATGGCATTACGAAATCAGCCGACCCTCGATGGTGACCAAGAGTGATCCGCTGGGGTTCTGATTTATCACTGACCTCCAATAAATTATCACCGCCAAGAATTCAGAAATGTAATGTACTGTCAACAGTTACGTTCAATAATTGGCACTTATCGGGCGAAGAAAGTTGTGTTAGCAAGCAGAAATTTTATATCGCACAGGCTGGCACTTTTCATTCTGAGAAATGTCCGAGTACGTTCAACTTGACTATTTTCCCAACTCGGTCAGACTGCTCATTCTTTCGTGGTCGTTCAAAGAAGGCACAACTAGAAAAGATAAAAGAAAGAAACAGTTGTAATTTACAGTCGTTATGAGTTTTTAGTAAACGGATGTATATTTCAGTCGAGAGCGCATAATTAAAATATAGAGAAAATAATTAAAATACAAAATTAATTAAACTACAGAGAAATATACAAAATTAATTAAAGTATAGAAAAATATACAAAATTAATTAAAATACAGAGAAATAAATAAAATTAATTAAAATACAGAGAAACAAACAAAAATAATTAAAATATAGAGAAATATACAAAATTAATTAAAATACAGAGAAATATACAAAAATACATATATTCGAATAGGTGTAATTCACCGTTGTTGTGATTTCGTTTTTCACGTCCGTAAAAATTACGAATTTATACGAATTTACACTTACTAATTATGTATTGTACTTCGTAAAGTATTTTTATTATTTAATACTCCTGATTTTAACGTACAATATTCGGCTAATATCCGAGTTTTGGCAATTATAAAGTAACAGCACGTTGATATATGATATATAATGTAATATAAAGCAATAATACTTAATATTTAATTTTATAATTAATTAATAAATTATAATTAACATTCGAAATTTTGTGTAAATAATAATTTTGAAGAATGTAATGTAATAATTTTGAGTATTTGATGAAGTTTTATTCGTCGAATCAAACAAGTATTATACAAAAGATGTTTTTCTTTTTGTTAGATATTCAATTTAAAAATTTCATTTTTAATAGGTTAATAGGTTAAGAGTTAGAGAACAGGAAACACTGATTGCAGAAGTAATAATGCGTGCATTTAAATCAGAAATACAGAATGAAATAAATCCTAGCAAGCAAAGATTCGTCCTGTTTTTTCAAAAATTTCACAAGTGAAAATTTTTTCGTTGCTACAGTATAATTTCATAACCTTCTAATCTCACTATGATTACTACGTGTTTGCCGTAATAAATCAAACAGAAAACACAAAGTGGTAGAATCTATTCTAGAATCTTGGTTGACAAGAACACGTTTGAAATTTACCGCCGATTTTTCTCTAACTTCGAAGAAAATATTGAACCTTCGATTCAGAAAGAAATCTGAAGGTAATGTTAAAAGAAAATTATCGAAAAATACTTACATAAAATGAAATTGCTCTCAATCACGGTAAAGTAGTACAAACTACTACGTTTTATGATAAAACTATTAAACTCAATTTAACGATATTTAAGATGAATTTTTGTACTATTTAGCACTTAAATAAAAGTTTCAATATCCGGAAATCTTCTCTATATGAAATTGTATTGTATTTCTGCGTAATTAATTAGTTACGTGCAATTAGAATGCAAGACGCCAAATTTCGGACATGGTGGCGCCATCTATTGGCAAACTATCGGTACGAATATTTTTTAAAATATTTGCGCACGCGATTTTTCAAGTCAAAAAAGGTATCAAGAGGAAGCCGATGCTCCAATTAACAAAATGCAAAAGTTCGCCAACTTATCCTCTAAATTAGTTTTTTTCGCAAATGAAAATTCGTTCGATTTATGGACATGGAAACACTAGCGCCGCGTAGCGTAACTTCTTTACGACAAAATTAAAAAATTAAATTTTTTGATTTGCAATCTGGCTTTCTGGACAAGATATAATTTAAAAAATTGTAAAATTTATTGCTTTGATATTCGATCAAGTCAAAAATTCAAGTTATGAGTCAAAAAATTTGATTTTTTAATTTTGTCGTAAGGAAGTTACGCTACGCGGCGCTAGTGTTTCCATGTCCATAAATCGAACGATTTTTCATTTGTAAAAAAAAAAAGCTAATTTAAAGGCTAAATTCACGAACTGTTTTAGTTGCATTTTGTTAATTGGTGCATCCTTTTGATACCTTTTTTGACTTGAAAAATTGCGTGCGCAAATATTTTAAAAAATATTCGTACCGACAGTTTGCCAATAGATGGCGCCACCATGTCCGAAATTTGGCGTCTTGCATTCTAATTGCACGTAACTAATTAATTACGCAGAAATGCAATACAATTTCATATAGAGAAGATGTCCAAATATTGAAACTTTTATTTAAATCCAAAATAGCTTGAAAATTCATTTTATGTGCGAATAAATTTAATTTATCAATTTCTTTAGTCCATGTCTGATAGGGCGCTTTGCATTGTAACTACATTTGTATTATAATTGCATCGTAACTCCATGATTAATTAATTACGCAGTAATTCAAAGTAACAATAATTTCATAAACAATATAAGGAACATTTCAAATTCTACAATATTTTTATTGTAAACTTAGAAACCGATCTATATAAATCTACTACATATTTTTATATGTTAAAAATTATTGACTATCAGATCTATTCTGTACTGTGTCTGTGCCAAAGTCAATCAGTTACTATGTAAAAGTAAAAAAAAGCATTGTTCGAAAGCAGCGATGTGAAATGATACGACGCCTTCAGCAGTTCAGTTCTATCAACACACTTGTAGAATGATCATGTGTACGAGAAGTTGGACCTTTGTCGCAATTTTCCTTGATCAATAAATAGTTCAAATTACTGAAATTGCTCAATAATGAATTAGCGGAGAGATATTGCAAACAATGCTCACCAGTACTTAGAAACTTCAATTTAGATGTGAATGAAATTAATGTTTGTTGTGTACACGGTAGTAAATAGATGTGTGATTATTGAAAGATTTCGAACAATAATGGAGTGTCTAGTGGCGAATGTAGATAATATGCGATTTGATATTGAAATCGCCCTTGATGAACAATATGGAGCACTTCCTTTACCCTTTACGGGAATGGACAGTATGTGATAGTTTTATATATACCTTTGACTAGGTTATCTTCGAATAACGTAGTAGCAATTGTGGAATAAAATTGTCAATTTGCAAATATTGCAGTGTATTTTTCAAATAAAAAATACGTTTGTTATATTGACAAATTATAACTGAAATTTATGTTATTTATTATTATGTCGTTAATTAAACTTGTCTAATTATTGCTTCGTCTTCACTTGTAGAATCTACTGCTGCAGTATGTCAATTCTATCCAAGAGGTACATGTGTTAAAGGAGCCTCCTGTCCGTTTAGGCATGTACGAGGAGATCGTACAATAGTATGTAAACATTGGTTGAGAGGTCTTTGTAAGAAAGGTGATCAATGCGAATTTTTACACGAGTATGATATGACAAAAATGCCAGAATGTTATTTTTATTCCAGATTCAGTAAGTATACGAGTAACATGTGTTGAGATTTTGTTCTTATTCCTTTTAAGATCCTTCTACTTATCATAAACATAAATACCTTCTTTTCTCTTTTTTTATGATATTGCTGATATAACTTTTCCTAATATAAATATATTAAAATTATGAATTATTAGATGCTTGTCACAATAAGGAATGTCCATTCCTACATATTGACCCAGAAACAAAAGTCAGGGATTGCCCTTGGTATGATCGTGGATTTTGTAGACATGGACCATTATGCAGACACAGACACGTTCGTCGTGTTTTATGTATGGCATATTTAGCTGGATTTTGTCCTGAAGGACCAAATTGTAAATTTATGCAGTAAGTTTATTTATCAAGTTAATGTTTCAAATACACTTCGTCCTTATTTAAATATATTATTATAATTTTGTATGTACCAGCCCAAGATTTGAATTACCAGCAGTGCAAGATATGCAACCTAAAGAAGGAAAAAAAGTAATGATCACATGTCATTTTTGTGGAGAAGGTGGTCACAAAGCAATTTATTGCAATAAAATGCCACCTGATGTACGTGAAGCTCAAGTTAGACAAGAAATAGAAGGTAATTCCCACGCTACACATCACATGAATACACATAATGGACCTCCACCAAGAGGTCCCCAAAAACCACTTGAAGAAGTGACTTGTTATAAATGTGGAACTAAAGGTCATTATGCTAATAAATGTCCAAAAGGTCATTTAGCATTTTTAAGTCATGCTGGGGGTAGTGGAAGTAGTACTCAAAATCAAAATTATCGTAGATGATTTCATTTATTTTATTTATGTAAAATTAATATTGTGATTCTACTTTAATTTTAATAGTAAAATCACTCGTCTGTAAAAATTTCTATATAATAAAATAAGTTTAATATACAGTTCCAACATCTTCAAATAAAATAAAATAAAAATCTGTACAAGACTTTTGTATTTTTAACAAAAAAAAATTTCATGAAATTAAAGGATATCTTGAGTTAAAATATCACCAACTATATACTATAACAAATTTAATTTATTATTTAAAGAATTAAACATACTTCTAAATAGTCGTTATTACATTTTGTAAATGTATTTAAAGGATATTTGCTAAATTATTAAATACGCTATTTCTATGAGCGCATCGATTTTCGACGTAGAATGTTATAAAAAGATATATTTGTTTACCGCTAATTTAATTTGTGACGTTGAACATGGGAAGACGTACTTCGCCATTTGTATATGAAGTGGCATTGTAAGACTATTAATTTTTAAAATCTTGTTCGCTAAAATATTAACATTATTTATCTTTCACGTGATTATTATCAGAAATATTAAGTTCCTTATTCCATTATTGGATGTACATTTAGTACTTGAAATGTAAGTTATTGTTTCATTTTAACTATATTGTTTTTCTTATATTCTTCGGAATACATTGTACCTAAAGACTGTAAGTTATTATTAAAAGAAAAGTGCAGTCGTCAGAATCATGAAAATACTGAATGTCACTTTTATATGCAAAAAAGCAAGTGTGGTTTTCTTTTAATTAGGAGAAAAGATCTAGTTGCACAAGAATATTCCTTATCATGTCGTATTGTAATCAATAACTTCAACATAATTAGCAGGAAAAAGTCCATAAGTACCATCAGGACCAAGACCTTGCCACCATCCTTCATCAATAGCATCTATGTGTGTAATAATATCTCCAGGATCAAAAGTAATTTCTGTATCATCAGCTGCCTGATAGTCATATAATGCTCTTGCTTTCATTCCTTCGTTATTTGGATCAAAATATAAGTACTGGCCATCCATTTGACTGTACAACTCATTTTCAGTAATTGCTTCTTTTGCCACTGATGGTTGTTCAGATACTTCTGATTCTGACAATTTGGATTCTTGAACTTGATTTAGAGACGAAGATGCATTTGAAGCAGTAGTTGTCACTATATCTAATTTATGTGTTTTGTTTACTTCTGTTTTCAATTCTTCTTCTACTTTAGTAGGAGGTATCTCTTTTTGTTGATTATCCTCGAGTGCTTTCTTAGCTGCTTCTACATGACTATTTTTCGGTATATATTGTTGTTGCACTGGAGAAGATTTCATTTGACCAGCTGCCGAATTCTGTTCAAAAACAGCTCTTGCATTTATCGTTCTTTGAGCAATTAACTGTTGCGTTTCTTTACTTCTCTGACGTCGCAGTTCTTCACTTCTCGATCTATGATCGTCTTCCACATCGTTACTATAATGCTGACTTGCAGCTAGTTGATTACGTAAATTGTTCGCCTCCTCGGCACGTTGTTCCGCCAACTTCTGTCGCGCTATTGAATTTTCTTTGGCAGTGACCTACAAGTACGTCACAACGTTGAATAACAAAATATTCATTGTGAAATAATAAATATAATGGTACAAAAGTATTTACTTGTTGTTCTCTGAGCATTGCTTCTTTTTCTTCTCTGGTTCTAATCTCTTCTTCAAGTCGTTGCCGTTCTTTTTCACATTTTATACGTTCTTGTTCCAGTCTTTTCTTCTCTTCCATCTCTTCCCTTTGCCAAAATTGATCACGTTCTGTTGCATTTATTTCTTGTTCAGGAATTACTCTGCAATATATATCTTGTTTAAACTGAAAATTTTAAGATTCTTTTGACTAAAACAATAGAGATATATACCTGCGATATGTGGTACCCACTGGACCTGCATTTCCTTCATTTTCACCACGTGGTTCATTAAATTTATATGCCGAAGCTGTTGCTCTAGCAAGTTTTTCCATAATAGAATCTACTTCAACATCATCTTCGGAACGAGCAGTAATTGTTATATGTGCACCTTTTAATAATTTTTCTATATCCCTAATATGATTTGCACAAGTACCCTTTCTAACAATTGGTGCTCCTTCTCCTTGCTAAAACAAATTTCATTTTATTATATATGTGCAATAAAGTTACTGGCTTTTAGAACAAGAGTTCTTACCCAATTTATTAAGAGACATTTTGGTAAACTTGTTTTAGTATCTATTACACGACAAAAGGCATACATGATATGACTACTATTTAAACGGTCAATCATTTCTTCCAAACCTCCATTTCCCGTGCCAACCACTTTTAAGTTGTTAGTTTGTCCCTCGTATCCAAACAAGGCCCTATGGATAATAATAATTTAACAAAGATATATATCATATATTCATAATTTCTCTTTTAATTAACACTAAAAAGATATATTGGTAATTAATAAAGTTCAATGGAGATATAAAATTATTTTATTTTGCAAACAATATTTACTTTTCATTCTCTGTACACGCAATATTGCCGACTACTTGTTTCATCATTCCAAATGCTTATTATATATCTTGTACTATTTGTATCGATCGACAGAGGTAAAAAGAAGAATTACTTAATATAGAAAAGCAATTTACTTTACGAATTTCTGAGGATTCAATTGAACATTTCTAAATTTTTAAGGTGTAAAATTCATATCGACACATAGCCGGGATGGAAATGTAATATAAAAGAGATGCAAGCCTACCAGTTAGTAGACGATTTATCGTCGACTACGCTGTGCCAGGCAGCCACTAAAGCGTCTTTATTTTTTGTTAAATTAATTGACATTTTTCTCGTTCAATTCATTAAAAAAATCAACCGTAACAACAAATCTGAACAAGTTGCTACTGGTGGATTAATGTCACAGTTGCATCTTCACGTTTTGCCTTTTTGATTAAATGTCAACGCCCTTCTGTTACCAACCGCAAGACGATGGACTTTATCTGTATAGATAACGTGTTTAAATCAATTACCAAAAACCAAATTAACTTATACTTGAAACACATAAATATGAGCACATAAGTTTTGACGTATGCTAAAACATATTTTAACAAAACTTTATTGACGAAATCCTTCAAGACTGTTCTACAAAGTACGATTGATTATTCGTACGTACTGACTGAAACCTCCAATCAGCAAAAGCAACACGGACAAATAAGAAGTCGGATACAATTGAAATATATCATACAGTATGAAATTATCAAATTTTATCTTGATTCGTATCTTTTATTTCAAAAAAATTATCAATAAATACGTAAAATATGTTTTAAATACATAAAGTATGTTTTAATGTAAATAAAAAAAGAGAGAGGGCAATATTCATAAAATAAACATTGAAGTCAATGTTTGACGATACAAAACTAAATTTGCAACGTGTATACCACTTTACTACTTTCAAACAAATTGTCATAACTAAGCAATTTTGTGCCGGCAATCAGAGAATTAATACAGACTTTAGTTTAATTAATTATATTTTCATTATGTTTATCAAATAATACGATAAACAAATTGAAAAATTGAATATTTTTATTATTTCATTGAAGATGGTAAGTTGAACGAACGTTTCTCGTTTGGCAAATTAACCTTTGTTTCTTGTTATAATAAAGTAATTTTATTTTTTTGTGTCTTTTTGCAGTTGTTTTATTCGTTTTTCAAGTCCTTAATTGGAAAGGACGTAGTTGTAGAATTAAAAAATGATTTGAGGTAAGTTGATCAAGAGAAAAATTCTACTTTGTAATGTTTATAACATCACCTAATAAAACTTCTGTATTTAGTATTTGTGGCACACTGCACTCAGTAGATCAATACCTGAATATAAAGTTAACTGATATAAGTGTAACTGACCCAGATAAATATCCTCATATGGTTTGTAATATTTATAATTTTACATGTATAATGGTAGAGGACATTATAACAAAAAGTATAAAAATATATCTTTCAGTTGTCTGTAAAAAATTGTTTTATTCGAGGATCAGTAGTGCGTTATGTACAATTGCCAGGAGATGAGGTGGATACTCAGCTATTACAAGACGCTGCACGCAAGGAAGCAGCAGTTCAAGCGAGATAATTTATATTGATATTAGATGTAAAAATATCGAATATAATGACTTATTTTTTACTATTGAAATCAACAATGTATACAATGAATACATAAATTATAAATTTATATATCTTCAAATGTGTAAAGTGAATTAACATATAACATTAAAAAGATAGTTTCTAATTATAACAATTCTTTGAAATTATTTTTTATTATTATATACATGTTTTACATAAAGAAAGAAAAAAAGAAAAATCATATTAATTACACACAAAATTAACAAATTTCATTAAAATTTCATAAAAATAATTTCATTAAAAAATAGAAAACTTTAATGCATATAGAAAATATATATGAAGCATATCTTTTTAAACCATATATTGAAGATAATTTATATTATTATCATTTATGACTTTGACCATACCTGCACGACTTTGTCGAACCTGATATATTTACCCCTTATTTTAGTATCTCGTGGTAGTAATGCACTATAGACTATAACCTCAGCAGCGTGTTCAGGTGCCAAAATACCTTTGTAATTGGTCATATCAGTCTGTACATAACCAGGATTTACAGCATTTACTACAATATCGAATTGAACTAATTTATAGGTTTCAAATTTTCTTTGTTGAATTTCAGTTAGAGCACCTATTCCAATTTTGCTTACAGTATAAGCACAATGTGGCCATCCTTCTTCTAAATGTCTTTTCAGCCTTACAGCCCTGAAAGTATAATTAAAACTTAAAATACATCTCATAAAATTTTATATTTTGCAATTCAGCATACTCAAGAAATTCATCTAATAGAGCATCTAATTGACTCTCTGTAAGATTTGGATCTGAAAATTTTTCTCTCAGTGATTCTTTAGGAATCAACGATAAACGAGCAGAAGAACTTGACACATGTACTATACGTGCATGTTCGTTCAATAATGGATAAAGGCTTTTGCACACTTCTCTTATTCCAAAATAGTTTACATCCAATGTATCTAGAGCTTGGCTATAAAGACCTTCCTCAGCTGGCACCTGTATATTTAATACAATTTATTTAGAATCTTCCATAAAAAGAATAAATAAATAAATGAATTAGATTGTAATTACCTTAAATGCAATACCAGCATTATTTACTAATATATCCACTCCCATATATTTTCCAGCTAAATAGTTACGAAAAGTACGAATGCTATCTTCATCAGTAACATCAAGTTGATGAAATTTTGGTCTTAAACCTTGTTCCTCGAGTTGTTTAACAGCATTTTGTCCTCGAGTAACATCACGAGCTGTTAAATATACATTTCCATAATATTTTTCGCAAAGTTGTTTTACAACAGCAAATCCAATGCCTTTATTTCCACCGGTTACCTAAATATATATTCAATTCATTATTAAGATATACAAATTCTAATAATATATAATTTACAACATACAATAGCTACACGTTCAGGCATGTTGAGTATTTCAAAATGATCTTTTTAAAAATAATAATTTAAAAAAATTAAACGCAATATGAAGTTTGATAATAGCACATTTATGTTCGTTTGTTCTACTGGATTGAATGTACGTTAATTAAGATTATATATAGTCGCATCAATTTTGAGTTAACGTACTGATAATTATTTGTCGTCATGGTGTAGCAAGAAAAGTCCTTAACTTTTTCTATACTTGATATTATTTACATTGTGAGGAATCACTCAATATATCGAAATGAATTATCAACAAAAGTTTTACGTACATTCAAACAATATTGGATTTTTGAAATTATTCTCCAAATTATTCCCAATCCGTCGGAAAGTAAATTGACAAATTATAAATAAAATTCCAACTAAACATACATTTAAGTATTGTATTAGTAATGTATCTATTCGCTTGTAGAATGTTTTTTGATTATATATTGTTATTGCTAATTGTTGGTTCTTGTAGCATGTCGAAAAGATGATAGTTACAAATTAAAATTTCAAATGCTCAAACGATTAAATTTTTGTAAGGAGCATTGTAAAAAACTGATTTCATTCTGGAAATCAATAATTTGGAATTCCAAATCATCCAAATTTGAATTAAAATCAAATATAAAAGAAGTATGTATGAGAGGAAGGGCAGAGAAAGGGAAACTTTTAAATAAAGCATTATCATCTCAAGTGTAAAACATAATGGAGGATGCATAATGATGTAAAGTTGTTTCAACAATGAACGAGGTGAAAAATTAACAGTCATTGAAGGTATGTTAGCGGCAACAAAATATGTAAATATATTACATGAAAATTTATTTCCATCAATTGAAAAATTTGTATTTGAACAAATGTATATACGTTTCAACACGATAACAATTCGAAACATACCGCTAAAATTGTTGAAAAATTTGTTGAGGAAAATAGTAATTTCATTGCTTTCTTGAGCACCACAAAGTCCCGATCTAAATTCTATAGAACATTTGTAAAATGAACTTGATAGAAAAATACGAACGCAAATTAAAATGATAACAGCCCTGAATAAAATGAAATAAAATACAGCCAGAAATTATTTTTATTAGAGATAATAAAAGCTAAAGGCTATCAATTTCTTATAATATTTCAATTATTGGAATTCACAGAATTATAATTTCGTTTACATTTGTAATATTAACGATACACGTCAATTAGAAAATGTTTGTTAATTTTATTATTAATCCAATACAGGATAAAATCCTTTTCTGCAATATTACTTTAAAACCTGAATAAACATATTTATTTCTGTTAATGTTCTTATTTTTTGCAATCTTTTATCATAATGATAAGTGTTAACTTAAATGATGATGGGTAAATAATTATACATTATATATAATGATTAAATTGTTTCATATTAGTTTTTTTTTTATTTTTTTTTTGTACACAATTTAATTCCTTGATCTCATATGTATGTTTAAAAAAAAAAATATTTTAAAAGGTACAGTAATCAACAGAATTCAACAATAAATTGAAATAAATAATAATTTATTATAAAAATTACTACATTAGTTACGTTAAGTCACTACTTCTAATCTAGCAATTCTGTATTGTCTTGTCTGGATATTTCTAATAAGAACAAAGGGACATTTCTTATCAATCAGTTCAATTAATGAATTTAATGTCACATATCCAAAACCTATGCCTTTTGCTTTTGTAAAACAAAAATCACCCATTGTAATATAACCCATAATTTCTCTATTACAAGAATTTCGTACTTTAACACACTCTGGAAGATATAACTGTGACATTTTTTGAGATTGTTTACTAATAGCCCCACGACTTATTTCTAATAAATTCTTTAATTTATTTTCATAGTTAAAATTTTGAAAATCCTTGGATAACATTTTACTTAATTTATTAATTAATGTTTTTCTGTGATGTGTTCTTTGTTTCTTCAGCCGTTTTAAAAGAGCTAAATGATTTTTTCGTGATATTTTACGAATACTTTCATTTGGATCAATATTTAGTTTTTCCACAGGACCTGACCAGCTTCTATTGACCCTGAAGTTTTCTACGTCCTCATTAATTGGCATACATATTATCGCAAATCTTTTAGGGTATCCTTTTCTTATGATATCTACTTTAACGTGAATTAAATAATTTTTATCTTCAAATGCATTTTGCACAGAAAGACTTGATACATGATTATTTGACTTATTACACCTTTTTGAGTTATTTTCTTGAACTAAGCTTTTTCGTAATAAGTTTATTAATTTACGATTTCTTAATACAAAAAACTGTTCTGTATTTGCCCATTCTTTCATTAAAATATTCCATTCGCAAGAGAAAGGACTAGTAATTCCAAATTTAATGAAATTCACGCGCCTGTTTGGTGGGTAATGAAAATATTTTTCTCTTAATTCCAATTTGGTATTTAATGCTTCTCTTGCGTATGCAGGAGTATCTGGATCATTAATATCTGGGGACTGCATATTCTCACATTCAAATGCTATAGATTTTGATTCTCTGAGTGCACCAACTTTTACAGAACGAAATATGAATGCAAGCCAGAATGACATTGCCCAATTCGATGGAAGTATAACATCTATTCCAGAACCTAAACCTATAAGATGATAAATTTATTAATTTTATTTATCTTTATTGATAAGATAATTTTCTAGTGTAACTCTTGTTAATAGAAGTTACCTGTATTTCCAATTCCAGGTTTCTGAATCAGCAATATCGGTATCTTTGCCATGATTTCTTCATTAAAATGTTTATCATTATTTAGACCAGGTACTAAGCATTGACTTCTTATTTTATTAATTGCACTTGTCGTCACACATGTCTTACTGACTTTTCCTCTTATCTTTTGTTCCCAAAGTGGACTAGAATTCGCATTTGTAGGAGGTACTGATATTATCTCAGTCATATGTATCTCTTTCCGAGGTTTAGTTCTTTTATCTGGTAAATGGAATCTTGGATCCAAGACTGTAAAGCCAAGAATAACATTTGGTGGTAACTGACTAGGCGATTGTAACGTTTTTAACGCTTGCCATAATTGTTTCTGAATTTTCAAAGACTCAATATTTTCCTGGTTGTCATAATATTCAATATGCCATGATTTATCAGAATTATGATCCTTCTTGCAATCTATTTGATTATTATCAAGTTGTGTTGTATTCAAATTCAAATTAATTGTTTTATTGATGTTTGGCAATTGAAGAGCGTTTGTTAAAACATTAATTGTCAACGGTCCGTAAAAACGAAATCGATTAAAAGTATTTTTATGAATAGTCATTTTACAATCTTTTTCATTAATGTACAGACAAGATTCTAGAGTTTGATTACTCGTAGTAGCACAATGTTCGTTGCGTTTAAATTCAAAACTAGATATAATTTCCGCGACGAAATCGTCGAGAAAAGATGGATGTACCCATATCCATATAGTTCTTAAATCTGATTGATTTGGTCTCCATAAAAAATGTACATGACCAATTGGAAATTGAGGATAACCATTCTTTTTAAAAAACATAACAGTTCCTTCTCGTGTGCCTTCCATAAAAATTTTCGCGGCGAACGTTAATTCAAATGGATTGCAATGACTCTTCAAAGTTTCTTTCAAAATTTCCTGATGACCATTAATTTCGACACATGTATAATATGAAATATCTTGCATCAAGCAGTGTTTAGCCATTGCACGATAATTCGCTTTGAAACATTTATCATTCGCATAACTCGCGATTCTGTAACCCCATTTTTCTATCATGTGGAAACGTTTTGCATGCCAGATATGAGTTTCTAGCCAAATTTTATTTCGTTGCCTTCGTATATATTCAGCAAGTAAATTACGAGGACGTCTGCGATGTCTACGCGATGATCTTTTAATTTTTGGCGGCAATCCAGATTTGGTCATTTGATTTAAATGCGCTTCTTGTAGTCTGCGCGGTAAACGCTTGGCATTATGAGACATGACGCGCCTGCGCATATACACTGGCAATTTTTGAAATACAAGTTTTGTTTGTTGAGGATTTTCTGTAAATATATCAATCAGTAGTAATTTTTTGATCAAAGTATTTAGTATAAATGTATACATTGGTGAGAAAATTTTAATTTATTACAATAGTTTCGTGTGTCATTTAACGTACCTATAGAATACGTCATTGCAGCAATTTCACTAGCTCTTGCTGAAATAAGTTTCATAATGTGGACTTCACGCGGCAATTGTTGCGATCCACCTAAGAATTCATCAAATTGTTCCGTTCCCGCCATATTTTATGTATACGAATATTCTTCTCTTTTGTTTACACCAAGATAACCTGATATACTTAAATTTATTATTAGTAGAAAAAGGGTGTTACAAATCAATGTACTATAAATATCCTAGTGGCAAGCGCACACACGATCACTGTATAAACATAATTCTGAAATACAAATTGTAATTTACTATACATTGCTTGACACTACTGATACTCAGATGCACGTGTCAGTGTCCATTTAAAGCATAGTTAAAAATACTTCAATTTGAACACAGAAACGCCGACGAGTTTGAACTAGCCGAAAATATTTTAGTCCTGCGCCTGCAGGGGGCATTTCTCGAGGCCAATAAGAATTGGACTTAAGGATAACGAAATCGTAATAATTATTTATCAAAGCGTGTACGCAACACGCGTTGGCTCTATTACATTTGGATGCTCGCTAACCAATAAGGAGTAGGTTGTCTGCAACGATACATCAAACATCAAGAGTTTCATTGGCTCGCAGAATTCCGAGCCAACTATACGAAACTATACGTAAAAGTAGTTGAAAATCGAATACAGTGTACTATGTGGGAATTGGCCGCTGGTCTACGATCTATACAATTGTCCCCATCCAATGATGCTCAATTTGCCTGCTTTGTCAGTTAAATGTTCAGTGCGATCCTTCTGCTAATGTCAAGATCCGCGCCGTGAAATAGTCGCCATCTTTGCGACTGAGTCGCATCTCTCAATTTGGCCCGTTGTATGTTCCGCGCAGCTTTATGTAGCGTTAGAGAAAAAAAAATCGTTGAAAGTCGGTGTCGAAGGGGCAAAGCGGTTTCAGCGAGATCGGATAGCGTTCGAGTTGTTCCGAAAAGTGTTAGCCCAGCGCGAAAGTGGGCGGAACGCATGGATCTTACGTTTTTTTAGCCGCGCCACAGTACGTGATAGAGAAAATTGTGTCGACATTTGACAAGTGACACGTCAAATTCGTATTAGACGTTCCATACGTTCGTGATAGTAATAATATTAACTCGTGTAATCTGTTTGATCGACCATTTACCGGCATATGCCATTCTAGTGTGTGTTTGTTGAAACATAGTTTGGTGTAAAGAAAAATGAGTTGTCAACGTAACGCTGGCAAGATTACAGTGCCGGACGAATTACGAGATGTTCTATTGGAGTTCACGATCGGCTATCTGTTGGAGCAACCAGTGGATATTATCGACTACGCCGTAGGTTTTTTCACGCAACTTCGGGAAAGTCGTCAAACTCAGTTGATTCAAGCCCCTGCGCAGACCGCCTCTTCTACGCCGGACGAGTCTGTCGAGGAAGGTAAGCCAGTGAATTTTCATTCGGGATGCGACTTCCTATCGCGTCGAGTATTCCTTCCGAGCTCATCCGACACGCTTTTTCACAGAAAGGATTTTCAGTGCGCGATATTACTTCCGTTTTGAAACTTGATCTCTACGCTCGTCTTTGAAATTCGATCGGTGTGTTAGTGATTCTTTGTACAAAAAATTATAGATATGTGCACATCAATGGAAACCGGTACGATATTTCCCGCTTAATCTCCGATACCCCTTCTCTCCGATGTGTTCGATTTCTAAATTGAAATTAATCTCAATTTTTAATATCTCTGATACTTAATTCGATTTATAACCTACGTTTGATTCGACTTATAAACTAATAGTATTGTAAACTCTAAACTCTAAAGAAGAATACTCATGAAAGAAGATTGGTGTATCATAAAAATTAATCCATCAGATAGTTAAAAAATTCTACATTCAAATCTTTTTCATTCTTTATAGAACCGCCAATCGGAAGATTCCAGTACAGGAGAAAGAGTGTTTTTGCGGAAGCCTACAATCCTGAGGAGGACGAGGAAGACGATGGAGTCAAGGTGTGTTTCAAGTGTCCTTCATTTCATTCTCACTCGTTTCATTCAACAAATCTTTGTTGTTTTCAGTGACATTTCTTTATTATTTTCTATATACATTCCTCTGTATTTTTGGTCACGTTACGCAAGGAACCATATTGTCGATAAATTAACTCCGAATGAAAACTATACGTCGAATCAATTGATATTAATCGAGCTACACAACCGGAAAATCAGCCACAATAAGAGGAACTATTCGTTAGGAGAAGTTTAACTATTCATTAAGTTAAATGTATCGAGTCGAGCCGAAAGGACTAAAAAATAAACCCTTTATTACGGTATATTGGAACGCGACAAGGATAGGGTTAATGTGTTTTACGTGTATACATACATGTATACAGAGAATATATATATTATTATAATATATATATATATATACATACATACATACATGTGTATCTCTTGTAAAAGCTAAATATGGATGCTTTATGGCTCCTTCGGATAACACACGACCGATCGCTTCGAAAGAAATCGCGGTTCGAAAGAAGACGTCGCTACCACGAATGGACTCTGAATTTTCGACGATCTGACACGTTGATCAACGTGTATCGCGCGAAACATTGAAAGCAACTACTTCTTTTCCTTTTTATCGGAACATGAACATATTCAGGCTGTGCGGGTGACGAAACGGGATGATTTACTTTGCTCGACGATGCGAACGATGTACCTTTGTGACGTCAGAGCGCGTGTTCGATAACCTGCTACCGACGTGACTTACATATGTATGTATGATGATACATACGTGTGAGCGTGAATGAGAAAGAGTGAGAGAGCGAGAGAAAACGAGAGCGAAAGCAAGAGAAAAATAAGGAGAGAGAGAGAGAGAGAGAGAGCGAGTGAAAGAGGGACGCATGGGGAAGGCTCGTCGGACCGAGATTGTACTGCTCGAAAGCGTTTCAAAAGGCTGTACCGATCTTGATTGTCGGTATCTTGAGCTGCTTAAACTGTACAGAAAACCTTTGAAAATATAGCGGATTGATTAAAACATCTAATTATCTTATTATGGAAGAGTACAAAGTTGATTCCGATAAATAAGATATAAGGATCAATTTCTCCATGAATCGTTTATATTAAACCGATCAAGGCTATCGATATTTTGTCGAGCGTGACCACGTGCCTTTTTTACAATACATATATGTTTTATTGTTGAACCAGTTGATTAAAACAAGGTAAATCAATATCTGGGGGAGGTAACCGGAGTTTGATCGTGTGAAGCGTTGATACGATGCTCGAAATAATTGGATGATCATCTTTTCAAATGATTTGATCTCGAAATAAGCTATCCTACATTTTACAAGCTTGTACTTGATATATGAGTTGTGTTTAATTCTTAATGATTAAAAGTATATGCTATAGATTTAATAGCGTTGAAAAAAAAAAGAAAAAAAACACCGACGACCTTGTTGCAATTCTAAGTTTTTAATAAATCACTGCTCAGCGATCACTTACTGTACTTGAGTGATCGATGCACAAGTAACTTATCTCGAAAATACGATTTTCAAATTAAAAATTTCAATTTCCTCCATACACGCACACCATTCGTTTTAATCGGAGCAATTAGATAATGCCGCTTTTGACGCATCGAGTCTTCGTTGCCTTGTTTCGAGTTCGCCTTGCACAAAAGTTTCAACTCGACATTCAGCAGAATTGAATGCTAGACTGTTTTCCGCCAAGGAAAATGTTAATTACGCGCACACATTGATATTACATCGCGCGATTGGGATGCAGATGAATCAATTAAGAGAATATGAGACGTTCCTTTCTAAAATAGAAATAAATAAAATAGAATGCGATATAACATGCAAGTTGCCTTAAATTGGGACTTTACAGTGTGTTGTGTCGAAAACAGGAGGCAAAGCGTAAAACTAAGTTGAAGATTGAATTAAATATAATATCGTTTTGGAGATGATGGATAGAAGCGATATTAGATACTGACTATTTCTTGCAAAGTCGAAGCCACAATCGAATGTAAAGGTCAGATAATACGAGACGAAATACGGATCTTAGATCTGTCTATTCTCGTGTTGGTTTTCTAAAAAAAGCGGGTTGAGATTGAAAACAGCTGTACGGTAGTATAATGGATAGTTAAGCGTATCAATCCCTTTAGGGGAGATGGAAGATCGATTATGAGATTCTGAAAAAAGAGATAAGCCACAATTGCTCATCGCTATGCAATTTAGAGTTCTTAGGATCTTTTTTGCTTTCTAACGCTATTGGTATCGGTCGCTGGTAAGCGACCAAACGTAAGATCGTAAAAGAGTTCGATTTTTCTTCCTTTTTTTTAAACTTACCGTGCTGTGTAATCTACCCACGCGTATCTAATGGGAAACCCTTTCTTTTTATAACGGATACAGTATATTCAGTCCTAGCATTATCGATCGATCACGCTGCAATTAATTTATAATATCGATGCGTATCGCGAGATGATCTTAATTCTTTCACAATTAACAGTTTGAAGAATTCACAGATCCTGTGAGTTGTAACAGATCTGTTAGTTGTAAGTAAAATCATTATCGCATGAAAATTACTAGAATATAGAATTAGATTAAAATTGATTCTGTTTATGTTTGATATCATCCTTGCGACTCATTGATTGCAGATGGTGCATCCGAAAAGTGACGAGCAACGGCAGAGGCTTGGTGACAGCGTGAAACATATTCTCCTGTTTCGTGCTCTAGACGAGGTAAGTTAAACATAGTACACGTACATTCTCTAGCCTGCGCGTAATTGAAATAGGAATATGGAACGGCGAGGGTTCGCGCGCCGACTCGTGGAAATGCCAATGAGTACGTGTAATCTGCCTCAACTGGGATTCAGATTTTCGGATATGAATTACTTCAAAGAGAGGAATACTTGAATAATTTGATTAACGCAGAAATATAAATTTCTAATGATGAAGAACATGCTTGCTGCTCTTGCTCCGTCATTTTTAATTTTACTTGGACACGTTGCTGTGAAATGTTATGTAAAATTCCATAGTTATAAGCAACTGTGAAGCATAGACTAGACGTAGTAGCCAATTTTGGATTGCAGAATATAAAAGACTTTGTCTTTGTCTTTGAGAGAATTCATTGTTGACCGTTTCGAATGTTTCAATTCCTATTTCAAAATGTTTTCCTCGCAGGTAGATTAATTCTTCATACCTAATTACGTCTGTGGATTATTAATCTTCTGTTTTAAAATTCCTTGTTCATTTGACTCTTTTCTTATTTTCATTAATCAATTATACTTTTGTAATTCGTCACACCAAGAAAAAGGAAACACTTTATATTATATTAGTTTATTTTGTATAATATATGATATAATTATCATTTTAAAATTATTCTTTCAATTACATAAGATATTATCTTTCGTGTATCTGTAGACCATCTGATTCGAAATATCATGGACTTGATTATTAGGAAAAGTAAAAGTTTTTAGTCATGAAATATTTACGACATGCATGCACGCATATGCGTTGCATGAACTTCTTACAGGAACAAATGGCGGACGTGCTAGACGCGATGTTTGAGAAAAGTGTGCAGTTTGGAGAATTTATTATCCGGCAAGGTGATGATGGTGATAACTTTTATGTCATCGAAAGGTAAAATATGTTCTTTTTTGCTTTCTCCGCAACTTGTGTAAAGGTGCGAGATGGAATTGATCTTTGAAGATATAGCATTCAATTGTTACACCTCTTTCAGAGGAAAATTTGAAGTGTACGTGAAAGATCCAGATTCGGGAATGGAATCCATGATACATACGTACGATAATCGTGGTGCTTTTGGTGAACTTGCGCTCCTTTACAATATGCCAAGAGCGGCCAGTATCAAAGCTATCACGCCTGGCACACTATGGGCCATGGATAGACAAACTTTCCGGCGTATTTTATTGAAATCCGCCTACAAGAAGCGCAAAATGTACGAAGACCTTATCAATAAGGTCCCGATGCTGAAGCATCTCGAGGCAAGTTTTATGGAGCGGAAGACATTGCGGTATACGTAAATGAAAAATTACTAGGAAGTGATATTGCTTCATCGTTTAAAGATTGAGTATACTATATATAAGGATGTTCTGTTTGATTGATGTTAACAGCTGACTATTTGCTCTAATGTATTACTGAATTTTGGACGAAGCGCAAGGGAGTTTGATTGCCAAGAAACGTTTAGCTATAATTGAAGTCATTAACGTTTGTTTCGTATTTCATTATTTCATAACGAACGAATTCAATGTTAACTTTGGTATAATATAATTATAGGAATAGTAATAATTGAATGATAGTAATAATAATAGTTTAATAATAGTATAATTTGATTCTCTTCAGCCGTATGAGCGTATGAATCTGGCGGATGCTCTAGTACCAAAACAGTATTCAGATGGCGAACAGATTATCAAACAGGGCGATACAGCCGACGGGATGTATTTTGTCGAGGATGGTGTCGTCAGAATCACCATAATAGGAGATCACGGTCGTGAAATCGAGGTACGGTAGCTTGTTGATTTTCGTTTTCCAATGTGTAACATAATTGCAACGATCATTGACCTATATAGCTTGATATAGTACGAAGTTGATATCATAGTTACCTAAGAAACTAAGTGTACTAATTACGTTTTCAATTGCATGGATGTCATTTGGTATTCTGTTTGATACTATAGATTAATAGAGTTCCCGCTGGTGGGTACTTAGGCGAGTTGGCGCTGGTGACACATAAACCTCGCGCTGCTTCGGCCTACGCTGTGGGCGACGTAAAGCTGGCCTGTAAGTTGCCTTTTCACATCCTTCAGATTGAGTTACTGTGCGCTAATGCATCTATTTATGTAAATCTATCATTATACATTTGATCCCCATATGGGTACGAATACGTGATCATTACAATATTGGCGTGTCTGTAGTGTACATATGTGATTTAATTCGAGGAAAATTGCAGTCATAAATTGCGTGTCTCTTTCTTTATACGACTTTTTCAGTTTTGGACGTTGAAGCTTTCGAACGCTTACTTGGGCCTTGCATGGAACTTATGAAGCGTAATATCGACGATTATGAAGATCAACTAGTCAAAATCTTTGGCAGCAAAGCTAACATTTCTGACATCCGATGAACTGTTCGCGAGCAGTGATACGTTGCACTGCTGTACTAAAGATCCGACACTTTCGTACAGTAATGTAAAATGAGCACAAACTTGTACCACCCACTTTATGAATCTCATCCTCGTATTTTCAAATATCATCTCGAGTCGACTTTCGTAATGACTGTTCACTTAGACGTATACCAGTAAGAATCGTCGTTAATAGTTACCAAGTTTGTACCTATGACACACAGTGAAAAGATAACAAAAAGGGAAAAAAACATAAAAAAAAAAGAGAAAAAACTATAGGCACCTCGCCTGGTTTGTATCTGTATCACAGTACTAAAGTGAATTTTCTAAGACTGCATCAGATCAAGAAGTATTAGCCTGTCTTGTCATGTGCTCGAAACGTTTACAAAATAGAAGCCTGAATACTAAATAAGATTTTCATTGAACTGTAAAAAAAAGATGGAAACAAAAAAATACTCGAAGTGATGCAACGTATCGACAGACTCAAAAAGTTCTCAAATGGTATATCTTTATGCTATTCTTTATTCTTGTACTTGACAACTTAAAGAGCTGTATTCCATTTTACTGAAAATGTCAAGAGTCAATGAATTAAATTATTTCGTATACTTCGATGATTCATCGAAAGAGGTACTTTAGGGTATCATCTTACATTCTTCACAAAGTAGAATTTTTATTGATACAGCTTATTGTGAAAATACTAGCTTAGTTATTAAATTATTAAACAATGATACAGACACACATGATAAACATAATCATCAGTGTGTTTCTACCATGATGGTAACAATAAATCATAGCTGAAACGCTATGTTAAAAGAATTGAAAATGTAAGAAGACAGAGAGCACAACAGGCAAATTAGAGCAATTATTATTATCTACACAATTTTTAAATGCAAACCAACTGCTATTTTCTATAAGAACATCAGGCATTTACGTTCATCTTTGCGGGAAGGGGAGGAGGCTGAGAATGTAAGAGGAATATCATTTCATGTATAATATTCTTTAGATGTTTCATCTAACAATAGAAATAAATAGAAATCAGCTTTCTCATTTTTTTTCTGTATGTTAAACAGAATGATTTTCCTAATTCTCATGTTCCTAATTTTATGGTTTGCTCTTTACAAAAAAATAAAAGAGGAGTACATACATAAAATATACATACATATTTTTGCGTAGCGCACAATAAAATATTTATTTCGTTGTTTGTTACATATATACGCGCACAAATAGTGTTTGATCATTATTCTATTTGCATATATTATTTATATTTGTTAATGTTTATGACTATTTGCTACAAGTTGATGTAAAATACTTGCTGTAGCGCACATAGCCAATATATCATACATCGAAAAACAATACATTTTTCGATAATTTACTCAATTGCATCGATACACGTTCATGATAACATTATTTTACGAGTGAGTTGTTTTCAAAAATCAACGCTACACCTTGCCATGAAAGAAGATTAAACAAACATGTGCAGCCATTATTTTTTGTGGAATTATTTAGATACAGTAATAAATGTGCTTGCAAAAATCTAAGATCACTCTTGAAGATATGAAAAGGAAAGAAACAAGCAAGAACATCTTTTCAATTACGTTATTTTTTTATTTGTCAAAATCTTTATACTCATTGTGATGTTACTTGCAATATACTTCAATTTTAAATATTTTATGATATCATTGTGAAAGAAATGGCTGAGTAATGTGGCCTCAGATCATATTCATGTGTGTCTTCATTGGTGAATCCTGGTAACAAAAATCGACCAAAATAAACCTATAAAACTATTTTTGTTACACGTGTATGATACACGTTATACATGTATGATATACGTCTAGCATCGTGATAAAACAAAAAACAGTTTGAACTAATTTGAACGTTGTGCGAATAAGTGCGTATGCTAGTCACTTTTTAACGGTCGTCTATTTGTCTATTTTTCTTCTCGACAAATCGAGAGAAAAAAACGGTCAAATGTTTTATTACTATGAAACAAGAACTATATATTCACTGTGTGACTGAAACTCAAAAGCGACATGCTTTCTAAATAATATCACAATCGCAGAGGAGAAAGGAGGAGAAGACTAGTAATGTGCAAACAGAGAGAAAATAATATATTAGTAGAGATTGTTAGCGAAATGTTGTGTTGCTTAATTTTTGCTTCTGAATTTTTCTATTCTCGCTGAGTTTGCTCGTTATCAAATTTCTAAGTTTGTATAAAACAAATGAATCAAACATTGAAGAATCGTATGTAGATCAAATCTTTTTGGTCTAAATTCTAGCTATTTGTGCCATTCTATTTAGTTGCTTTCGAGAATTCGACGGCAAAGTTTTAGCCATAGTTCTTAGTCTTCCACCGTGTCTCCAGGCTGTGATATTATTTTCGATGAAGTATTTCATTCTTTTCATTCTAGAACTACGTAATACAAAACACAGAAATGTCTCTTATTAATACCGCTTCCAGCAAGAAAAGGAGGAAAAAATTAAAAAAAAAAAAATCTAACAAGAAATAAAAAAAGAATAGGAGAATAAAATCTAAAATCTATCGTGGAATCAAGGAATTTCCAAAGTATATCGAACCGAACTTTATTAACTGTTGTTTGCATCGTTAAAATGGGTGAATCAAAAGTTTTGATCATTATGAATCGTAACTCAATCGTTTATGTCGAAATAAAAAGAAATCGAACAATTAAAAAGAAAAAAATGTATACATACATAATACACATATATAAATATAAATATAAATATAGATAGATAAATAGGTGTATATATATTTATATTTATATATATTTAATATAGTGGAAAATTATTCTCGCACACCGAATTGAAAACTATATTTAGAAGTACTTATCTGTACGGAGCCAACATTCGGATAAATTAAATGTAAACGCTTAAGTAGAGTTGACTCAATTTAAATTTGTCAAGTATGGTTTATATCTATAAATGTGGTCTCTCTCTTCTACGTGTTGCGTGTTGCCCCTCTGTGTGTGTGACGACCAAGCCAATAAACTTTTATTCCTTGATTAGCGTGGACTGTTATCATCAGATTTTCTCGTCTGTACGATTGTACGTTTCATGTCATCGCTACTGAAAGTAATCAAATCGTATAAAAAAAGGAGAAAAAACCGTAACTAATTAAACCCACTTAAACAATTAAGTGCGTTACGAATGAATAATGAATCTCACTTGTAATACACGTTATTTTATTGTGCCACACATGGTTCCTTTACTCAGTTGCTTCCGGAACAGAAAAACAATCCGATTATGCCTGAATTTGAAGTGTGCCAGGGTGCTTTAAATCGGCATAATCTAATTTGTTTATCGCTAGTCTAGTCGAAAGCGTTTAAAAGAGAATATTTCTTGAGTAACTGAATGTAACAATTACAAAATGTTAGGTAATGGGTTATCCTATTGATTGCATATCTTCGAAGCGTTGACAATATTGTTCCCATAAAAATACAAAATATTCGATATCAATGATATTATTATAATTTGGCAATAGTGTAATTTATCATATTTAGGCAAGAAAATAATTATCTGATCACGGTGAAATGTCAACGCGTTAAATGTATGCATCAGCATAATCCATCATGTTCCTCGCGTGTACCATTTCCGTTTTTCATGTATACTGCTATCGATGCTCATTTTAGAAAAGTCCATGCTGTTACGAATTCGCACGCGTGACACTTGTGCAAGTGTAACAGTCTCTCTTAGCATCGGACCAAATATCTCTAAAAAAAAAAAGAAAAAAAAAAGGAAAAAGAAACCGGAGCAATGGAGCTTGTGCGATTATTTTTCTCGCGCTTTCCTCTCTATCTCTGTTTCTTGTTGTTTCTAATCGTGTGGTATCTAAGGGAAAAGTTAGTGCGCTGAGCTATAAATAGGCTATTGTAAATGTATTTAAAGTGCACGACCGTATGTGTATAACATAATAACTAAAAAAATCGTAAAGATATTCGTCGTCTTCACTGGCTCCACGTGTAAAGTAGCCATCGATAAAAAAAAGCTTGCCCTCGATGCTACTTCCATTACCAAACGGTACTCGTTCTAACAACTCGCAGCAATTTGCAGTAACTTTGTATCAAAATGTGTATATGTAGCTTAACATTGTGGTAGAGAGGGCCCCGGAAGTGCCGAGAGTCTACGAAATCATTCTCTTCGTACTTTTGACGAGTTCAATCAAAGCAATACGAGCGGTGCAGCTCGATTGCGTATCGACAATCGTCCGATATCATCGCACGAAAGTCTCATATTCAAACTGTCCATCCATTTTTTCATCATTTATCACTCTTCATTATTATTATTATTATTATTATTGTGATTATGATTATGATTGTTGTTATTGTTATTATTATTATTATTACTGTCGTCGTCGTCATCATCATCATCATCATTATTATTATTATTTCCGGAGGCATTATCGTTTCTTTATTACACGGACGTGTCTTAACATTATCGTGATGCGATCACATTAGTCAAATATCATATTCTTTGCTTAATCTAACAGCGATGATGTGACGTGACGACGTATTATAGGATTGATGTAAAATGGTATCGGATAAATCGCATGCAGGCCAGGGAAATTTAATCGCGGTATATTTCATATTGAAACTAGAACGTTACGAAAAAGATATTCCTGTTTTTTCGTATGTTAATACCCTGCCTTGTCAGATCTTTTGATTATACAAGCTTACGCCACGCGAAGAATGTTCTACTCGTCTAATGAATGTTTAATGGATACACATATACATTTATATATATGTATGTAATTTTCCGAATGTTGAACGATATTTAGCGTTTTGCAAAGATAAATACAAAGCTGATAAAAACTGGTAGACGTTATTCTTCTAATTTCGTTCGTCTGAACAACTAATACACACAAAAACACGCAATTATCAATGGCAGAATAAGTGGAAGACTGGCGTAGATACGTAAATTTTATTTAACGTGTAAAACGATTGTTCTAATGTCGCGATATCTATTAACTTGTAAAGCGAGTGCATGCGTGAAATGTGAAAGTTCGTTGACCACCTTGTTATTGGAATTGCATTACGCGTCTACAGAGGGAAAAGAGTATTTTAATGCGAACCAAGTAACGTGCGATATTACGATTCTCGATGATATGCTAAACATTAAATCGAATTACTGTAATCCTATCAGGGTATTGTATGTTGAAAACATGAACGCGTTAGAACAGAGAGAGATGTTATGAATTGCAGAAGTTCTCGAAGAACCAGAAGGTTCATCAGAAGATAATTGATTATCATTGAACGATCTAATAATTAAAAAAAGATGCTGGAAGGTTAAATTAGATTATTCCGAGCTGTTTTGAATATATTTAATAATATTTAAGCGTCGAGCTTCTATCTAGAATCGTAATTCGTTCTTCTCGTTTTGTGCATCCGCGCAATATTTATCAAACGTTTATTGTGCATTTCATTCACAAGAGGAATTGCAATTTCAAATGTAGGAAAACTCTGTAATAATCGAAGACGGATACTACGTGTAGTACGATGTCCTAAGCTTTTTTATCAAAAGCTACCAATATATCTTATGAGTAAAAATAAGAAGAAAATAACAATAATAAGAGTTCATAAATTAGTTTGATATTTGATAGAATGTTTAAATGAGCAATAATTTCAACGATAAACAAAGTAAACTAATTTTTTAATCTCAAAAATTGACAGATATCACGCCAATAGTTTTTACTTGTAAAGATTGCATTCATAATGTAATAAATTCAATTTGAAAAATAGCTCATCTATTCCTACGTTTTAGTCTGAACTAAAAATCAATTCGTTGTTATATTGAATTAAATATTGTTACTCGTAGAATATACTGGCACTATTTGGCGGAAGAAATTTAGGACATCCTGTATAATTTAGTAATGTTATTATGTACAACAATATTGAGTATCATTTTTATTGTTATAATTGTGCATCAATTGCGTGTCCATTTGAATATAAAGCCATAGTTTCGTGATTGCGAGAGACAACACACTTTTCTGTCCTTAGTTATATTTCGTGATGCTCAAGTCGCATCGTTTTCGCACGAGTTCGAAGCGAGCTGGTAATATCGCTTCGGTGCGCACGGTCCATGAGATGATGTGTACGTTTTAAACTGGATCTAGATTTTATACACGTATACGCTTGCGTAAAGAAGTCTCGAGTTATACAAAGCGAAAATAAAATAGAATAAAAAGAAAAAGAAAAAAAAGTAAGGAAGTGCGTGTAAAGTATATAAATGGGCGAGAAGAAATAGTAATATTATAACGTACTTAACAATTTTTGTTTCATGATGTGTTGTAGTGTAATACAAACGTGCACATACGTATTAATATATATATATATAGATATATTATATACACAGAATTATATATTAGATATATCAGTATACATATATATGTTAAGACTCGTTTCCAGCTGGTCTGATCGGGTATTATTTTAACAATTTAATTAATTGCGTTAACCTGACAGCGATGCGATTGCGAGTAACACATTGAAAAAGATGGGTGCAATCACATAGTTCAATTGTATAGTCTATCTACTTGTCGTTTCGATAACAGATTCGATAATCTGTAGTCCATCGGCAATGAAAGTAAAATGGAGTACTGGTTGATACTTCTGTTATTTGATTCATAGAAATTATTATATATGACATGATCGAAAAATTGAAGCTAAATTATTATCATTTGTACATCAAACGATTATCAAGGAGATCGGCGTACAAAATCTCTTTATGTTAACTTTAATTTATCATATGTTTCATAAAATATTGATATATGAAAAAATATAATCTTAATCAACTATTCTACCCGTTCATTGAAATGTTTAACCGAGAGACACACACAAACACTGGCACATGCAATTAAATGCGTAAGTAACGTACCAATTCACTGGTTAAGTCAACATTATCATTTCCTGTTTATTATATTTCTCTTTTTTTTTTTTTAACATCATCAAGCGGAGAGAACTTTATGATATACTTGTGCATACTCGAATAAACAGTGATACATTCTTTTACAGTATAACATCACTGCCGGATTAAGTAGTGGTGTGACTCTTTTCAATAAATGTATCTAATTTAACATTATGGATTTGAGTATAAAAGTATTGTCTAAATCAGTTGATTTTTAGTTGTACATATAAATTTGTTACAATTTGTCATTTTTTTAAATATCTTGTTCTTAAATATTCACTTGATGCTCTGGTACATTGCACAGTGGTAAATAATATTACTTCTACCATTATGAGAATAATATTATTTCTACATTTACTTACCTCTTTATTTAATTAAAAGAAGTTTATATTTGGGAGCAAGATATGTTAAATTATACTGTACTATGGATAGATAGTATAATAAAAATTAACATACGCTAACTGAATATACACATTGTATTGATCTTGAAATTCTAAGCCTTGAACGAGAATTAGATTTCTTTGAATCCTATTTCTTAGTATATGTACATATTTGTTTCAAAACTAATTTTTGGGGGCATATTAAATTGTAATTGTAAAAATATTTAACATTATACATATTTATTATATGTGTCAATTATACACATAAATGTTAAAGCTTTCAATAGAGACCAACCTATCTGTTCTTTTTCATCTGTAAACATTTCATTGTATTTCCTTTTCAATTTTTCATCTACATTTACACGCTGTAACATTTTATCATTTACGTCAGTATCACTTAGTATTTTCTTCATAACATAGTTTGCACTTATTGCTTCAGAACCAATTATAAGATGGAAATAGCGTGCTGAAGCGGAAGATTTTAATAAGTATAATCTGTTTTTTGGTGAATTATTCGTTCCTAAAAAATACATTCAAAAATACAGAAATCTTAGCAAATATAAAACATTATTTGTTCCTAATACATTATTAATAATACAATATAAATATACCTTGATTTGTTATCAATTTAAGACAGCTTGCAATACCAGTATTTATCTGGTTTTGTATTAATAAATTACTTGATTTATTATTTATCATTTTAATTTCTTCCATTACATAACAATTACATACTGGTAATTGTTGAGTAATAGATGCTATCTAAATAAAAAGCAATTGTTAAATAAAATATTAAACTTTTTATTTTAAAATATCACATTTAAGACATTTACCAAGTTGATTGTATCATAAGTTGTAATTTTTGAAGTTCCATTCTGCCAAACTCTGCTATCCCAATCCAATATCTTAAAATCGCAATTTACAACTGTCCAATTTATTGCAGAAGGTCCTACATGTATAGCCAATGTTGTTGCTGGCATCTGAAACTATTTATTTTTTTTAACTAACATTATTCAATTATTAGAAATAATATAAATATGTATGACTGTTTCTTTACTATTATTTCGTCATGTGTTACATATTTGCTCCATGTACGCATAGAGATTTCATAATTACTAATCGACCGATGAAATTTAGCCAAAACATCATTATTTATTTTAGTCCTTAATGATAAATCATTTAATGATTTATAAAGTCCATCTTTTTTACGGATTGATATTATTGTTTTAGCATGTGATGCTTCTATGAATCTATATTAAAATGAACAAGTTAAATAGATTAAATTTAACATTTAATGTACTCATTTACATAATAATATTAATTATATACTTACTTTGATAACTGTTTTAAATCACTTGTATTTATTAATTGTAAACTTGATCTTTTGGATTTTGAAAATTTTACATTATTTTCACTATTGCTTTCTGTCATTATAAAGCATATTTTTAATGGCTGAATCCATAAATTCTATAACAATAAATTATGGAGATTATATGATAAATTATATTTTCTTATATTAATAAATGATAACTTATTTAAAAAAGGTGAAAAATTAAAAAGAAGGTTAATTACTTAAATGATATCTACCTTCTTTATTTTAAACGTATAAGTTAATTTATATAACGTTCTTAACATTATTAGTTCTTGCCTAATTTTTATACTGCTTTATTCATATTAATACAACTTTTAAAATATATAACTTCATCTAAAAATTTATAACCTGAAATTGATACATTTTATTTCCATTCTATATATTGTATTTCATATCACAGAGAAAATATTAAAATTATTTACATATTAATAATGAAATATTTTATCCACATAGGAAATATCATATCCCAATTTATTATATTTAAATAAATATAATCATTTATCCTTAACCTCTTACTGGAAATCCTAAATCACAAGATAATGTCAAGATAGTTGAAATATTTATCTATTACATTTTGTGTATTATTTTAATATTTCATTTTATTTTTTAATTTATTACAACTAAATTTGTGTGCAAATATATAAATTGATGACAAAAAAATACAATCTTTCAAATTATTTTATATATATTTAGTAGGCGAGTTTTAAATGAACTACTGCATCGTATTATATACACTACTCAAATTACCGATCTTATCGTTTCGTGCATCTATGGCTAACGACGAAATTCAAAATGTTTATGATGTTTCGAATATTAAAAGTTTTAGTATTTTCGTACAATTTTTATTCGAATAGTTTCTGAACGTAAAAGTGAATTTTATCTGGATCAAAATGGCAAGTAACTCTCTAGAACGTAGATCATCTACAAATCCTGTAAGAATATGTTTGGTTGATAGAGAAGACAAAAGTTTGTTACGAACAGAATCTAGAAAAACACAAACATTAAAACCCAAGATTTCCTCAAATGAATCTTCTCACATACCAAGACCTCGAATGAGAGCTTCTTCATGTGATAGAATAAGTATCAAAGGATTGGTATTAAAATCAACAGGTAAATATTTAAAATGTATTTAAAATGTGTTTAAAGTGTAATAAATATTTCATGTTTGATTATTATTACTGTTTTCTATTTTATTATTTATAGTTTATTACTGTTTTTTCATAGGTAAAACTTCAATTTGTCATGTTCCAACAACTCCAAAAACACCATTGACAAATTGTAATAGATTTACAGCAGGAAGTTCAAATAAAATTCATATAGGACATTCCAAAGGACGTAGATCTTTGTCAGCAGACAATGCTGGCAGTATAGCTAGCAATATAGTTAAAGGTTCGAGAAAAGATACAAGACCATTGACAGACAAAGCATATCAGACTTATATGCTTAATAAAATTGATAACTTTTTGGCAATAAATCAGTGTTCTTCTATGCTTAATAGCAATGGAAGTTTAAAACCTGTTACTTTAAAAATGTTTGTTGAAATCTCAGCATATCTAGTAAAAATGTTGGATATTAAACAAATTCTTACAATCACAAATTATGTAGAGGAACTGCCAAAAGTTGCAAAGAAACTCCACTATCCAGGAATTGTTAATAAATCGTGGTTAAAAACAGCTAATGCTATGCATTCTTGGCCTAATGTTTTAGGCTGGTTATGTTGGCTAGTAGAAATTTGCGAGATCAGAGAATTAGCTTTTGAAAAGTATAATTTAAATAATTTACTATTTGCGGGGAATCAAATAGAAGCTAAAATTAATAAAAATGCTTTTTTCTCGATGTTAAATTTTTATAACGCATGGAATGATGAGAAACTGGATGAAGAAGCATTAATGGTTGAAAAATATTTACAAGGAATTGAAGAGCAACAAGGTGTAAATGAAGAAAACTTGAAAATTGCACGTACTGAATTAGAAGAAAAATTGCTTAAATTACAAGCAGCTAAAGAAGATTCAAGTAAAATAGATGAAGAAATAAAACATCTACAGGAAGTATTTTTATCTTTGCAGAATGACGAAGAGAAGCAATTGAGTGATATCAATGCAAAAGAGGAATATATAAAAACAATTAATTTTGAAACAGATCAAATAAAAGCAGAATGCAATATATTGTATGAACAAATTTGTTTACAAAACACACAGCATGATGAATTACTTTCTACCATTAAACAACAACCAATGTCGAAGATGGAGAGAGATAAAATTTTAGAAAAATGTACAGAAATTCAGAACTATATGCATCAATTTGATGAACATTTACAAGAGATACAAAAAGAACTATACACTATGGATATTAAATTAGCATCTATTAATAATAATTTAACTAAGGCAATTTTAACATATAATACAGAGATATTTATGCATCTTAGTGGTGATATTGGTGTAAACTTAGAAGAGTTGAAAATGCCAGAAAAAGGTATATTGCAACCTCAAATTATGGAAGTACTAATTACAAAAGCTAACTTAATGAATGATTTAAAAGAATTATTGAAGTCACAAATTATTAAAAAAGAACGTTTGTTGGAATCAAATTCTAATGAACTAGAGAATCTTCAGGAGAGAAGAAAAATTCTAGAATATGAAAGTAGCGATATTGCATATAAAATTAAGGAGAAGAAAAACTTTATGAGTAAAATTAAAACTGATGCTAAACACGAAGAAGCAAAACTAAAAGAACAAATAAAAATTCTGCAAAATGATATTAAAGAAATTCAAGATTTAATGCCAAATACTCAACAACTTGCTGCAGAGTTAAATGAAGCAATAGATAAACTGAATGCAGTTCAGAGAAGAAAGATGTATATAGAGGAATCGGCTAAGCTATTTTTTAATAAGTTTTATGAAATTTTAGGCGAACATAGAAATAAACTTCACAGTATATTAATAAAATCTAATAAATAATATAGTGTATGTAATTTTTATGTAATTAATAATCTTGCAATATTTAAAATCTGATTTTTATATAATTTTATTATGAAATAAATATATGTATTATAACAATTAGTTATACAAATACATACATATATTGTCATATATTTTATAAAACTAAGGAAGTACACAAAATTAATTTAATATATTCAAAACTTAAGTGTACTGACTTATACCAACGTTGTTGTTGTACATTACTATTTTATATAACTGTAAAAATAAAAATTCATGTAATTACTAATTTTATATTTGATTTAAATTTAAAAAAAGTATATAAGTATTTACATGTATACAGAAGTAGAAAAGGTATGGTAAATTATCAGGACAATATGTTTATTTGAATCGTAACACGGAAACAGGAAATCCTTAAATTGTTTCGAAACGCGTACTTGTATGATTTACTTTTATATGCAAAGTGCAAAAATAAAAAAAACTGTAATTTCAAAAATTCGAAGTTGATATAAAGTATACAATATTTACCGAATTATATAAAAAATAATCTTAAAACTAAGGAAAATATGTTAGATATTTGTATTACATTTTTCCATGTAATATTACCATAAAATGATTGTTCAAAATTATTCAATCCTACAAGATGGTGTATATACTGTAACCGCCAGGATAAGTATGCTGGCAAATATCACAATATATTATGGTACGTTATGCGATGTATAATGAAAATGAATCCATTACAATATTAGGTTAGATGAATTATGTCCATAGTAATTGGAAATCAGTTGGTACGTTTAAGTACTTGTTTAATATAAATGTAATTAAAAAAACACACATTTTTCTACCATTTTAGAATAATGAGCAGCAAAATAAACTCTGCCAAGAAAATTGTTGCTACTCGAAGTAACAAAAATACAGTGGAAACTAACCACGATTTGGTAATTTATAATTGAATATTTTTACAGGTATAGTTACAGGTATTCTTATCGTTTTAATTATGTAATGCATTTGCAGCCAGATACAGAAATAATTGTGAAAATTAAAGGGAGCCGTAAACGTCCATCAACCATGGTTAGCAGCATTCCAACTGGTCATAAAAATATAGAAGAGAAAAAAAGACCTAGCAATAATGATAATACTTATCAAAGCTGGGGTAGGGTTTTCAGAGAACAATATAAAGCTGTTATAAAACCAACTGTGAGCTTATCAGGTTCAAAATCATCAAAACATGATAGTGAAACTAAAGAAACTAAGAAACATTTTTCGAATCATCAGAAACTAGATGTTAGTATTAATTCTTATATTCATATTCATATAATCTGCACAAGACAAAAATTAACTTTCTTTTGTAGCACAAATTTTTAGATGAAATTCCAGTCAAACAAACTTCTCAGAAAAGAGTGGAGGAACATATAAAATCCATGCCACATACCACAAATCCATCAAGTATATCAATACCAAGTACTGTGGAATCTGTTGTGGTTTATGATAAAGGAATACAATGTGACGGAATATGTGATTACTTTGACGACAAATTTGGCGTATTCAATCCAGTTCGTACATTAAATTTTTTAATAAAGGAGTTAGTACACCTGGTTAAGGATGATAAAGCTAATGAAATTCTTGCTAATATGAAGCAAGCATTAGTTAGAATACCAATGGAACCCAATATATCATCTATTGTGGTATGTTTATTAAAAATAAAAAAATAGTAATACTGATAATTTTGTGTATTAAAATGAAATTGTTTGTAGCAGGATTTAGAAGCTAAATTAGAAAGAACTAAACAAATAAACTCGATTTATGAAACAGTACGCGAGGAAAGAGATTCTTTACTACGGTATGTTTGCTATTTTATATATATATATATATATATCATCTTTATGTATTCACACGATATATTGTTAAAACAGACAAGTTCATGAACAACGATTGTTATTAAATAATGCTCGGGAAAGGCAATTAGATCTAGAAACGACTGAAAAAACACAAAAACAAGAATTAGAAAAGACAATAAAAACTATTCAAGCCAGAGATAAAACAATAACTGAATTAACAGAAAAGATGAATGGTTATGAATCGTCTCAAAAGATTGTAGCAGAGTTAAGAATGAATCTGGCTGACCAAACAGAACGTGTAAAACGATTGAATTCAGAGATGCAATATTTAAGACTTGAAAAAGAGAAACTTTCAGTTTTATCATCATACAAAGATTCATTATTAACTGAACACCGTAATACAATCAAGTTAGTTGAATCATTATTCAATTTCAATCTAATTTAATAACATTATAAAGTAATTACATTACACTTTACATGTCGTAGGGAGTTACAATGCGTGGCTGACCAATTAAGTAATTTAAAAGATATTCCCGAAGAAAGTTTAAATCCACAAATGTCATTTGTACAAGAACAACGTCTATGTTCATCACGTACGTCTACCTCTTCGCATGATTCCAATATAAATACCTCTTGGCACGATATGCCTGATATTTCTTTATCCACGGTGGATCATGATGCGTCTAAACTTAAAAATGTGCAGGATTTCCTGCATAAATCAAATGAAATACCAGTGTTTTCAGAAATTCAAAACGAAAATTTGGAAAACAAACAAATAAAAAATATTAAGGAGTCTTCAACTAAAGATTTAGAATTCATTAGCTTACCTGCTGGAGAATCTTCACTTACCCTTTTACCAACCTATAAGGATTTGGGTTGCACAGAAATTAATAAATCTGGTAAATATATTCAATACGTATGTATTATTTATATCATAGCACATTACAAATTTAACATCTTCTTTTTCAGTTGATCAAGAGAAAGATGATGCAATAGTGTTTTGTAATAAAAGAACCGATAATTTACACAATTTTAAAGATGCGAATAAAATATCAGAACATTTAAATTTATCCATTGAAAAGAACACTATAAAAGAATCAGCTAGAATGATGAAATCTGTAGAATCAAATAAAAAACAAAGTTTGCCTGATAATATAATAGACTGTACAATAACAGAACAATTTCAGAATATTGTCCAAGATATAAAGATGCAAAGTCGGATTCCAGTCAATGTACCAAGTCCACTGAGGAGTTATCCTCATCCTGAATGGAGCGATAGTACTTTACCTAGTATCAGTACCGCTTCAGACATAAATATGACATAAATATGATATAATTTAAATTTATATTAAATATTTTGAGAAAAAATACAACTGTATTGTCCAAGTAAATTATTTTTTATCCAAGAAATTGGTTTTAAAAAATATAAAATTGATATTATTTCGTAAAAATTAAAAATTAAAATAAAATAATATAAAAAAAGAGTTGGCTTTGAATACTAGCCGTACAATATTGATTGGAGCTTCAAGGAGCATATAATTTGAAAAAAACATATGTTGAAACATAATATGTAGGAAAGTGGACGTCATTGAGGAATAGTTAAAAATACAACGAATAGTTTTAATAAATAAAAAAAGATATTCACTCGTAATAAACAATATGTGTGTTATTCTTCATATTTCCACTTTGCTTGATACAAAAAAAAAAAAAAAAAAAAATTGCAAGGACATAATATAAATATGACATGAAAAACCAGGTGTATATATATATATATATTTTTTATCACATATGTATATATACAAGTAAAGTATAATACTCATATTTTGTAAGTCTTAATAGGATTAAAAGGGAACATTTTAGTACACGTAAAACATTCATCAATTTTGCACAAAGACGTCTTTAAGTACATATACATGTTTCCCATTAAGCGTGTATATGTGTACTCTTTCTTTACGAAAAATTCGATCTCTTTTTTTTTTTTTTATGATTATTTTCTTTTATAGGGACCGAGAAACGTTCATTTGCTAACAACTATCGTAATACGAACACAGTCCTAACATTCGATGCGTGTAAAATAAGTTTAATGTTATCTTCGAGACGAAAAAGACTGTCTTCGCATTTGAACGACTTCGATGAAGATTGTGATAAAATGTGAAATATTAAAAATGTTTATTTATACGCGTCTAACATTACGAAGGAACTTTCTTCGATCAAATTTCAGAAACGGAATTTTATCTTATATTTTTGTTATTTTTTTTTTTTTCTTTTTTCGTTTAAAATTATGAAAAATTACAAATCTGAGATTTTACAATTTGTATTCTCGCGCCATTTCCCCATTCTCCTACCAGATTCAAAATACACTGAATTTGAGACACGCTGCAAGACATTTGCGCATTCGAAGAAAATTCCTCCGTATTTACGCGATATTGAAAGATTAAAGTTCCCTTGTCGGATACGTATACTTTCACGTACAGGTCAGTACGGTTGTGTCCTTACGACATATTCGAGATATTTTTAAAAACATAAACTATTCCTTAATGCTTTTTCAATGGTCTTCGTAATTAACCTTAGAAACAGTACTTTAAACTCATAATACAAAAATTCTTATCCTAAGAAGAATATAATCGAAGATTGACATTAGTAACAACTCTCGAATGAAACTTGCGCGAAAATTCAAGACACCTGATTAATATCTTGAATAATATTTTTTTACAGTGAGAGGGAAGTGCATAGAATCCACCATGGTTGTCGTAATTTTTGTCGACGTACATAAATACTTAGGTTCGTATATATTTCATTATTTGTCGTACGAAATTACCAATATCTCGGTAATAATCTACGATACATCACGAATCACAAATGTTTCGTTATTTTTACGTATTGATATCGTAATGACTCTGAGGTATTACGTACATTCGTAATTTAAGAAAAATCTGCATTCTTCGAACGATCATTCTCGGGAAATATATTTTCAAATCTTATTCGATATTATAAACGAAATTTTTTTGTTAATTCCACTTTGTAATCGATAATCCCTGTAGGAGATCATGAAATTAAGTAATCGACACCGATTGCCAATTAAACGAGCATCGCGACATTAATTTCTCCAAAGAGATTGTAAAAAAAAAAAAAATGACACGAAGAGAGTGAAGAACCGTTTGAATTTCGCGCTTTCCTAATTGGCTATCGGCGCTATTACCTTGAAGGTTGTCACACGTGCTGTTCGTGTTCGATATTCAAACGGTCGAATAGTTTCGCGCTTTTAAAATAACAGCATTTTTAAATGTTCAGTTGGCAACAGACGATTGTTCGGTTATGTCGAAGTCGAATTGTGAACGAAATTGCATTTAATTAATATAAAAACGGTGTGTTTGGTGTGAAATAGATTGTAATAAAAGTACCAAAGTATGTACAAGAACGAATCAAGTATCAAGAAACATTAGATAAGTACATGTGATTGAGTAATTCACGAAAGTTTCTTTCACAGGTGCAAAATTCGGAAATACGAGGAAAGAAACGAAGAAGAGTATCGCGCTATTTGCCAACCAGATTTCGGGCATCGATCTATTATTTTGATTACAATCGTCAGAAGGGTGAGTAATGAAAAAAAGTATTTAACAATTGGATTGATCGCAATTAACAGCACATTGAGAACCTTCGCATATTACACGTATGTAAGTATGTGTGAGGTGTTTGATGTGTCATGTGTATGTATATATAATAATATATAGCTATCTTAAATACATATGTACATCCCTTTCTTTTTTACGAAGTTAATGAATCAATGTATGAGATTCGTATCTTGTTACCGATTGGTTCTTCTTCGCTTTTTGATTTTCATTGAAAATTACAAGAATTGTATACGAGAGCTGCGTATATCAGAACTAAAGCATATCGTGCAACAGATGGAGACAGCATAAGACAGTAATATTTGGACAGACCGTTTCTTTTTTTTTCTCAAGACCGCTGTATTTAGATCTTTTTTGCCATTTCACTTAAAACCAAAAAACACGATAGTCTTTTTCTTTTTACGACCAAACGAACGAACGACTGTAAAATGTTTATCGAAATATTGCGCACAGTAAAGATCACATAAATGTTCTTGTGTACGTGTTTTGCATGTACACGCGCGCGCGTACATGCGTGTATGTGTGTGTGTGTGTATTACGTGTGAAACGTCGACATTATACAATAATATCACTAGCGTAGACTGTCGTATTGTTTATAATTGCATATATTACAATAGACGATCGAGTCGAGTAGAAATCGTAAATCTTGTGAGTCGATTAAAATGAATTCCTATCCGACTTTGTCTCAATTAATCCTACTTAAATAGTCTCAACTATGAATATGCTCGAATATAGCTCAGATATCGGAAGTGATAGTGGGCTGTTGTAAAAATAAAAATTTAACATTTGTCATCTTGAGGTTGCGTATGGAAGGACATGTTTTATTGTTTATTGTACGTTATATACTGCTTTGTTCGGTGTAAAAATATAAAGCATTTCGATTACAAACTTCGTATGTATGTTGCCATTGTTACCGAGTAATCGGCAGTTATTTTATGATAATCTCTTTCTCGTATTTTCCTTGATGCAGGTTTACATTAAACGTGAAACTAAGTTCAAACATATTTGGGGGGTGGGGTCTAAATGTTAAAAATTAGAAACTCGAGAAAATGTAGAAAACTACAAAGAGAAATAAACAAGAGACGTTTCTTATCTAACCTTTAAACCAAAGTTTAAGATAATAAATTCTTCTCTATATTCTATTCTCTATTAATAACACTATTCGTTCACTGCGCGGTGTGCAGTAGTGTTATCAATATTCTTGCCAATTCTTTTCAATCTTCAGTCTAAAGGTTACACTTGTCTCCAACTATTTCTGTCGTTAAAATAGTTTTAAAAAACAAAATAGTTGTGTTAAACATTGTTCAAGGAAATTGTACACAACTGATGGAAAGGAAAGCGAATGGAACAGGATTCAATTAACATGGCATTGTGTATGTAATACAAGAAATTAGCCGTTCAATTAACCGTGCAATAGTATCAGAAGAAAAATATCAAAACGAATTAATCGCTAAACACAAAAGAGTAAGCGAAGGGAACGGCGAGTCGATGCAAACCAGCTTCAAGAAACAGTCTCTAGCTCTCTCGTTCACCTAACAATGGCCCAGGCTATGGAGTTAATAATTGCTTTTACGTGGCAATGATAACAATATGCGTGTATAACAAATGTACTTAGAAACGGTTTCACTTGTGCTATTACTGCTCTCTGGCGATAAAAATCAGACATCATTGTTCAACTGCTGGCTCGTAACAAGGGCTTTGAGGGGGAGAGTTTGTTCTGCTCTTTGCTGCGAGTTTAAACACTATACACTTCCTTGATTGTGCGCCCAAAACATGGCGTACGGACCCGCGAACAACGTGGACCGGTCACGGTCCGTCAGGCGCGCAACAAGACACGCATTCATCAACTATATTCACTATTCTTCTCTTTTTTTCTCATCGTTTTTCTCTCTTTTTTCTTTTTTTGTTTGTTTGTTTTTGTATCTTTGTCATCTCGTTTTGTCCTTTTTTTTTTTGTTTTCTAATCTGAAAAACGTTCGTGTTTCTTGTATTGTAAAATTAACCGAACCTGTGGTCCTGTATATATACACTAGTGATTCCCATTATTTTTTTTTTTTTTTTTTGGTTTTTTTTTTTTTGTTTCCTTAAAGTGCTCCTTTTTTTGTGTGTTGTTGCGTATACCAAGAGAGATCCGAGCAATATAGTATCGTGATCAACATCGACGTATAAATAAAGTTTTCTCTTTTAAATAAATTTCACCAAATATTCGTTTTCTTCTCGACAGACTTGGTCTCGAAATTGTTCTCGATATTCGTATACCGGGTATCTCGAGGCAAATGTTACGCGAATTTTTCGATGAACCGTGCGGAATTTGAAGAAGCAAAGAAGTACTTTCCCTTTCTCGTCGAAGAAAGAAAAGGAACGTGACAAATCTTCGTCGAATGTACGATCGATAGAATAGCCGAAAATAGTTTCTTTTGATATAACAGCATATACCTTGAAACACCCTGTATCTGTTGCATACATAATATATTTCTTTTTTAATTCGCCCTTCCTAGTAGTGAAACGGACACGTTATAAATTTCTCTCCTTTTCGTATTTCGATCGATGCATCCCAATACTTTATTGCTGCACAGCGCGTATAATATTTATAGAAATACTTTTTTTTTTTTTTTTTTTCGTGCATCCTAAACTCGATTAAATCGTATCGAAACCGTGAAGACTCAGCCGCGACCCACAGACTCGAGAAATCCAAGAATCGACGAAAAGCTCAAGAAACAACGAGGAAAGAAAGTGAAAAAAGTCGTCGTGCGTTTGAAAGTCTCGCGGGAATGGACGGCCAAACGAAAATTAGCATGTCCCGTGTCTCCTCGTTCGTGTTTGATACGTCTGGAAACGAGCGTACCCCTGGTACATCGTAGTAAATAGCAAAATTTCTATCTCTAAACTTCAGACAATAAAAATCGCCGCTAATCTTCGTTCTAGCAATCCACCCTTAACGATAATCAGTCGATGTGTTTCTTCTTTCTTCTTCATCTTCTCCTCATATTTTTTTTTCTTTTTTTTTTCTTTTTTTTTCTTTTTTGTTCTTTTCTATTTAAAACGCGCGCTCGCCCGTTCGTTTCTTTTTGTTCATTTTTTTTTTCTTCTCGTTTGTTTGTTTTGCCTTACCGTACTAGAATTATTACAATAACGTTTTGATTAAATGACACGTGTCGTAACGCGTGCAATCTCACGAGGGAAACCGTCTTAATTTATCGAAAAAAGATGATGAACATTGTCGCGTGGAAAAAGTCGAACAATCCTCGTTCAAGATAGATTTCAGGCCAGCACAGAAACAGCTCTCGGTTTATTGTACGTAGCTTCGATCCTTCTTTTCTCTTTTCCTTCTTTTTTTTTTTTTTCATTTTCGGTACAGGTTGACTCGAAAAACGACGCGAAACGAAATCTTTGGAATCTCCGTCGCGGAGCTGAAAACGCGAGATAGAAGGATCTCGATAAAGTAATTGTCAGTCGTTAAAAATCTTCATAGATTATATTTGTTATCTCTGACTATCTGCTCAGTGTATATTAATTAAATATGTCTATGGTATCTCTCTATGGTCTATGCATTAACGTCGATCGATCTCCTCGGTTTTAAGCCCCAAGAGTGAGTGATTTCACTTTGAAGAAATCGAGTGGGCATCTTTCGAATTAACCTGTAGAAAATCGAACGTTGCCGTTTCTCGGGCAAAGCCGTTCTGAACCGTTGTTGGTCGTTTAAGAGCAATGTCGAATGATCCGCGTTGGAAATGATTAGTCGGTGTGAGCGTTCCGGACGTGCCAACGGTGGCCTGGCTGATCGAGTTGGTCACTCGGTATATCTGTATACACTGTATCGATATAATTCAACGTATCAAAAATATGCTGAAAATCTTTGAAATCAGGCGTGATACAATTAGTTAATTACACGGCGTTCAGCCGGAGCAACGGTTTACTCTAATGAAAAATGGAAGCGTATGTATGTGCAACGAAACCGTTTCCGTCTCGCTCGAAAATCTTCTCTTCTCTCTCGGGATTGTCACTTTCTCGCGTTTGTCTTATCGATACATTGTCGGAACGAGTTTGAAAACAGTCATTAAAATTGTAGATATTATTCATACTCTCTCTCTCTCTCTCTCTCTCACTATCTTTCTCTCTGCCACTCTTTCTTCCTTTCATTCCACCTTTCTCACTTGTTTCTCTCCTCTTTCCCTTTCTCTCCCTCTCTTCCTTTCTATAAGTCACACTGAATTACGTATTCTTCGGTAGAGCGTGGAAGATGCTTGCAAAGTTCGGAGCACCTGCGCGATATTATCCTATGTACAACGCTAGCAATCGCTGTGTGTAACAAAACCTGAACAGAAAAGCGTTCACCGCGATCGTTCTATCTCTCTCTTCATTTTCTTTTCTCTTTCCTTTTTTTATTTCCATTCGCGTTTCAATTGTGTTTCGCTACGGCGACCCTTATATAGTAATACGTATATTTGATTTACTGTCTTTGTTTCTCCCTCTTCTCCTTTTCGTTTTGCTCTTCGTTTCGTTTTGCATCTTTCTCTTCTTTTCTTTTCTTTTCTTTTTTCTTTTCGCTGCGTGCCTTTCGTCATTTGTTTCTCTCGCCTTATAAAAATTGGACCTGGTTCTTTTTTTTTTTTTTTCTACTACGATTCGCTACAATTCCCGCGGTTTTTTTAATTGGCCCGCTGGATTTTTCGAAACGACCTTACGATTTTTCCCCCATTTCCCGCCCCCCCCCGTTTCAAGATCTCACGGCACCGCACGGTGGTTTATCGACGCTTTTTCTTTCCTGCGATTCGCACCAATCGCAATGTTCTCCTATCCTACATACGGTCAACAAAACAGCTTTCGAAACGGATTTAAGACAAGACGAACGCAACCCTCGACCGGTAGAGCGAGATCGGTTCAACGGTTAATGAATGCTACAAGATTTTAACCTAATTATCCTGTATACGTCTATGTGTGTGTGTGTGTGTGTGCATGTGTGTACGTTGCGTTAACTTATAACTGTAAGCTGCAAGGTCTATGCAAATGATCGCCAATAAACGATAAGTTCGGCGTATCGTTCGTCGGCGATCCGATAGATACATTTTTTTCATTTTTTTCCTTTCAACAGACGAGACAGAGTTGCAGGCAGACAATCATGTTGTGTTTACGATATTTCTCGATACTATCGGTCGAGAATCGGCACAGTTTTCTCTCCTTCCTTCCTTAAAAAAGCCTTCGCCAGCCTTGGTGTCTAGCCTACGGACGAGAAAACAATTTACGGCTAAGAGAATCAACAATCGTCGTTCGTCAGCGTTCACGAGCCCGTTTTTTATACTCCCTCTTCAACGGAAGAATCAACGGAAACGAGCAAACATCGCGCGCCTCTCTTCTCGTAGAAAATCCTTGTAAAAAACATGTCGATATAAAACGGGCCTTGGTTTCCCGAATTTACGTTAAAATTCTACCCACCGTTGTAATACGTGTCCGCGTTCCACCCTTTGCGAGCATTTTCTGTCTGTGTTTTTCCCCCCTTTCTTTCATTAACTACTCGCTTTCACGCAATTGTCGTACCCTTTTATCAGACTTGCGAATACGCTGGCACCGCGATTTTAACCGATCACGCGCGACGCTTCGCGAGATTCCTCAATTTTGCTAATTACACGCCCCGGGACAAATAAGGATGGGTACTCTATATTTTGTTGCATATTATGTGGAGTAGAGTAGAGAAGGTGTGTACATCAGTATCCTTGAGCATGTGCAATACACGAATACGAGTATGTAGCACGAATGCCATTGCCGAAACGCAATTTCCCAAAGATACGAACGAAAATGTGAATGTCGTGTGGTAGCGAGGCGAACAAGTCGAATATTTACGTTAAAGAAAGCGTTAACTGCGTATTAACACGACAAATTTGTAAAAATGAGTCGCGAGTAAAAGTGAAGTCCAGCTGAAATGCACGCGATGTTGAAATTAAACGAGGGACAAGGAGTCAAAATAGTTGGCAGAAGTGGTAAAGTGATGATGAATTTACTGAAAGGTCCCGATAATTATGGAGAAAGAAGAAGTTGTGGACGACCCCAGTGTCCAACAGCTCGTGATAAACGTATGCACATGGCGTTAAATTTTAAGCTTGTAAAACAGCTGGGAAAAGGAATGTTGGATGTCGTTTGAAGAATTGTCAACATCTGAAACAATGATGAAAATTGCCACAATAAACCTTGGTTGAAGCAAGATCATAAGCTCTGCCACGTGCAATTTGCAGAGGAACGTAATTATATGAATGAGAAATGGCGAAGAGTCATATTCACTGATGAAAAGAGATTCAATTTAGACCTGATGGCCTCCACTACTATTATCACGATTTAAGAAAGGAACAACTTCTGAATCGTCGACCTACAGAAGATGGCGGTATAATGATTTAGAGACGTATTGGTTACTGATTGTAAGGTAAGATGAAAATAAAATTTATTACAGGAAAATAAAAGGCAAAACGTATATTCAAATGATCGACGAACAGATCGACGAACTGTGCACACAACAATTCGTGTTCTAGAATGACAAATATTATAGTATACTAGAATGGAAGACAATTCGCAAATTAATGAATGAAAAATTTATCGAGGTGAAGTGGAAAGAACTAAGCCAAAAAATTATTAAGAAACTATATGGATCTTTGCCTCAAAGAATGGCTGCCGTTGTTAAATGCTTTAAAGAATGTTTTAATAACACAAAATCTATCGCAGAAAGTTTAATTTATGTTACTTATACACGTCGATAAAAGCATCGCAAGAGGATGCACGTAAGAAAGATTTTTAGATTTTTGCTATCCTTTTGTCCCGAGGTACACGCGTGCCCATTTTCTCCATTCGGGAAAAATGAATGAAAGTGAAGCGTCTGAGAATCGTCATTTGGTCATCGAACTTAGAATCACAATAACTATCACTTCAAACTATGATTATACAATTAATATCACTAAATTTCCACCTTTAACCAGACTCGTTACTAAGATATCGTTCAGAGCACGATTCGTTCTGATCCTCGATAATTTTGAATGAAAGTGAAGTGCTTTTACACTGGTCACTTGGTCATCGAACTTGCTGTTACAACTAACGTCACGCCAAACTCTTAGAATTATGATTCAACACTTCAGTCGTCTCTCCGTTACTAAAATACCGTCCAGAATTCTACGCATCCTAACGATCTACAACGACCTCGAACGAAAGCAAAGTGTCCCACGAATGATCACTCGTTCGTCCAAAACTTACAGCACTACAATTGTAATAATAGTATTTAGCCAACAGAGCAAATTCTCATCTTTAATGGTCACTATCATCTCCCCCAAATATTCAGCGCGTTCCAATCGCCACTCTCTCTCTCGAAAGAATGCTATTTATCCCACGTCGTTCATCGCCCATTTCCATAATCGAAATCCTGACCCCTGTTCTTTAAACGGCCGGTACACAATTGTACCAAAGCCAGCCTCCTCCTGGCTGGCTTTCCCTCCCTGTCCGTACGTGTTCACTCGGCGTTGCCTCCATTTAGATACGCGCGTTTCGAGCGCGGTTTCGAGATCCCGTGGCACGGTGCAGCTACCGACGCGCGGCACAAAAACGGTCAGACTCCGATTCGAAGGTCGGCAGGCGTTTCATTGGCAGGTAGCCGGCGTGCAAGGTAAAAAACGGCTCTCGTACATAAACAGTTTGACAGACCGGGAGGGAACGAACGTGGCCGAGTGCCGTGGCCCTGCGAAAACAAAGCGCATCGATCATCGTCGAGCTGATTGACTGGCACGTTGTACGAACGAGCTCGGCTAAACGATTCGCCAAGGACAGGTCTGGCCCGTCGGGTTCGCGGTCGATTTCGCGTTAAAAAAAGATCGTGTCTCGATTAGTCTCGGGGAATTGAACGAGAAAAAAAAAAAAAAAAAAAAAAAAAAAAAAAACGAAGAACGATCGTCGCTGTTGCAACTTTTGCGACAAACTCCAGGAACCGCGGATAAAGATATGCGAAAGGTGTGAGGGTGGTTTTTACGAAATGTCGCGAGAGGCGAGGGAAGTAACAAATTATTCGGCCCGTTTGATATTCGCGGTCCGTTTTCGAGCGCGATTAACCTGTTGCTGCGTAGGTTGCTCGTCACGGCCCGAAACGGCTGATATAAACTTCGATAGGTTTAATCCAGCGACCGGAGCAAAACCGACGAATATTATGCGAAAGCTCGAGAGCCCGCGACAAGTTGGAGCGCAAGAACCGTTCCTCTACCCCTTGTACCTACGCGCGTCGGGCGAACAGCGGCGAAGGGTGACTCGGTCGTAATAGAATTACTCGTGGAAGTTCATTAACCGCGTTCGGCGATGATCAATGTCCCAAGAAATTCGGAAATTTCAATTGGAAATGATCTAAAATTAATTAAATTGAGAATTAAAATTATTCGACTGAAAATTTGAAGATGTGGAAATCTGTGTAGAAGCTCAAACGACCGCGGGAGATTCAAATTTGAAAAATTGACAAAAATCTCGTACTTTGATATTTCTTGTTTCTTTTTTTTTTTTTTTTAAATACGTACGTAAAAGCGTAACGACACAGTCGACGGATTATCGGACTGATTTGAATATCCAAAGGATATCCGCGGGCGCGGATGTGTCCGATGGCGCTTTCTAATCGAGCGAGACTTAGAAAGCCCGCGCTGCGAGCGATGTCCCCGTGACGACCCGTTTGAATTTCGTGCCGCGTTAATTTATGCAATTGGAACGATCGCCGTTTCCAAACAAACAAAACCGATCCGCGATTGAACCTCGAATTAAGGCTAACTCGTCGGAGCGTCGACTCTAGCGCGCCACTTTCGAAACGTACGTAAATCCGTACGGTGAATTCAACGAGCCTGTTCCCTCGACGTGGTGGAGAGTAGATGTAGCTGTGCACGGAAGAGACGCGAAGAAAGAGACACGCGTGTGGAGGGAGGTTAGCGTAACGGAGGAAGAAAAAAAGAAAGAAAGAAAGAAAGAAAGAAAGGAAGAAAAAAAGAACGAAAAGGGAATCGCGAGCATATCGCGCGGGAGGGTGATACACGTGGATTTCGTGATCGTTTGCTTGTTTAGATTTCTCCGTTATGCGTTGCATAATCCCGTGGTCGGGGTCTGGTCGAGCAACACAAGAAAGGGAAAGAAAGAAAGAAAGAAAGAAAGAAAGAAAGAAAGCAAGAAAGAAAGAACGAGGCGGACGGGGGCGAGGGACAAGAAAGAAAAACAAAGTTCGAGCAGGAAGTGGCTCGCGTAAAAAGAAAAGCCCCGGTAGCTCGTCCGTGGCGAGTAAGCGAGTGGAGTGGAGTAGTAGGCCAAGTGGAAGTTCCTCTGTGAGTTGCTCCTCTCTTCCGAACAGAGGAGAGAAAGAAGAAGAGGAGAGAGAGAGAAGGAGAGAGAGAAGGATGACCACCTTTTATTTCGTTCGAGAGAGTAACTGTCAGCCGGTATTTCGCGTGGAGGCAAAATAAAGTATAAAGGGTGTTCGCTGCGTCGTATATACGCGCACGCTAGTGTGGACCAAAGTTGTTCACTCTCTCTCTCTCTCTCTCTCTCTCTCTCTCTCTCTCTCTCTCTCTCTCTCTCTCTTTCTCTCATATCTGAGGATCGTCTCGGTCGCGGTTCACCCTCTCATTCTCTTTCTTCGTTCCCCTTCTTGCCGGTACACGTGTTTTTCTTTCTCTCTCTACTCGAAACCCGCGATTCCGTCTTCGTCTCTCCACTCGCGTCTGCTCGTATCGGTCCTCGTCGAATCTGCGTCTCCTTTCGCGTTCCCGGTTTGCTCTCCCGTTACCTCTCCTTTTTTCCATCGTGCAGTCTCCCGCTCCTTTAGCCTTGCAGACGCTTCTGGCAGACGAGGCGCGTTTTGTTCTCAACTTCCTCAATTTCACCTTCCGGGGCTCTCCTGAGATCTTCGCCCTCTCCCCCCCCCCTCCCCCCTTTTTTTTCCACCAATCCTCTATTTTCGCCGGATTATCTCGAACCGCGCACTCGTCTCTGTAACCGACCGCCCCTTGTCGAGACAGATCGACCAAAGATATGACGGCCAATGGAAGAATCGAACCTCGACGATATCTCGCGCGTCTCACAAAAAAACGCGAACCGTTCTGTTATTTTTGTTTTTTTTTGTTTTTCTTTCTTTTTTACAGTCCGTGCTACCAGCTGATGACTGTAATTAAGTCGCTCGGTTATACCTCTCGGGTTCGGCCGCGTACCCTTGGCTGCAGGCCCCCGACGATGAACGATTACCTCGAGATCATGGGACATTAGCCCGATTCGGTGTAGAGACGCTAGAAGACGCGTTTTCGAGCGATCCGGCGCGCGGCACGCCGCGTCGAAAAGGCAAACGAATGCAGGCCAGCATCCACAAGCGCGATAATAACCGGCTGCGCACGCTTCGATCCACGTAGAAACGGCGTGCTCGCGAGCACGTTTCGCGGCCTGATGCACGATCGTATCTGTCTCTTACCGGGGCTGGCAAGTACCCGCGCATTTGCAGCGATAATCACGCGAAATGACAGGGGATTGTAATCGCGGGCCCGCGAAAGCGAAAAACCTTTTCTCCTTGAGCATGATCGCGTTCGACCCAGTTGCTGTCCATTATAATTGAACGCATCCCCCTTCGACCAACAAAAAAAAAAAAAAAAAAAAGAAAAAAAAAAGAAAGAAAGAAGAACGAAAGAAAGACGACGAGAAGGAAGGAAAAGAAAGAAACAAAACCAAGCCAAAGAGATTTCCTCTCTCTCTAACGCCACGATTATATCGTAATTGCTTCATTAGTCTAGATTAATCGCCGACGATCGAAAGCAACGGTCTTTCAATATCGAGCTACTACGGTTCTCGCCGATGTTCCGATAAATTCCGACAGAGTATCCGATCCACGGAGAGAATTCAGCTCTCCGTGGTTTCAGCTTGGTCCAAACGTGACGTAGTTCTCCTCTGGTTGAACTCTCTCAAGGAGACTCGGTAACCCGATTAACACCTCCGCCCGTTGATGCACCGGTTCAGCGTGGCGGTAGATGCAATCAGCGCATCGGAATGTTTTTCCCCGCGGTTCTCGCACGAGGATCCCTCGAGGAGCCCGGGCTCCTCCGTTGCGTCGAAAAGGAATTTTACGTCACGTGACCGCGCGAACCGGCAGAAGCGCGGGTATATACGCGAGGTTTCTCGTTACTCTCCCGAGGGCCGGCCGCTCGTAAGAGCCGTCGCGACGATCGTCGTGGCAAGTTCACGAACCTTGAACCCTTCTTTAAGCCCGTCGACTCGTTTCGAGAGGCCCGCGTGACTGGCGATCTGCGGACGATCAGCTTTCCGCGTGCTCGACAACGTGTCCGTCCCGCGCGTTCCTCGTCGTTCAACTTTGTTCAAATTTCGCGTCTGTATTTTTTTTTTTTTTTTTTTTTTTTTTTTTTTAATTTAATCTACCATACGCTCGAATATTCCTCTATCAAAACTCGACGAATTTCTCTTTCGCTTCTTTGCGGCGAAGACGCGAAATTAATTTGTAATTCGTAATGGCGTGGGTTAATCCGCGCGAGTCACACACAGGGTTGAATCGTTGCCGATGAGTCACAGAGTCGCTAGAGGAAAACAGAGAGATCTCCGCGTGCATGATCGATCTCGCGTCTCTCGTCGTGGTTCGCTGTCTACCAAGAGACGGAGGCGAACCAGACGAGAGGAAGAGGAGGAGGAGGAGAAGGAGGAGGAGAGAAAGAGAGAGAGAGGAAAGGCGACGTGACCGCGAAAACACGAATAGCATAGGAATGTCACGAAAACAATGTCGGCCACCTGACCCGCGCCCTATCAGCCGACGCGACCACGGTGTGCCAAAGGGTCTTTCTCTTTTTTTCTCTCCTTCCCTCCGACTTTCCTCTATCCGTAGACTGTTTCAATCTCTCTCTCTCTCTCTCTTTCTTTTTCTCTTTCTCTTTCTCTCGTGTGTCGATTACAAGTTTTCTCGGCTGCCTGAGCGCAACGTCACGGAGTCGCCAGACCCCCGACGAGACTGCGAGATTGAGAAACGCTGTCGAAGAACGAGACGGGCCGACTCAAGGCCGCACCATGGTCCCACTCCCCCGCCAACCAAGAGTCCGAGTCAAGGGCGTTCTCCCACCAAGTTAACCAGTTATGAGCCGGGGAGACCCAGCGAGAGAGACCCTCCTTTCTGTTGCCTCTCCATCTGCGGATTCTTCATCTCTGTCTCTCCGTTCTTGGGCCCCGTTCTTCCTCTTCTCTCTCTCTCTCTCTCTGTTTCTCTCTGTTTCTCTCTGTTCGCCAGAGAGTCTTTCTCTCCCTGGTGGATCTTGTCCCTCCTCGCGATTATCGACTCTCTCTCCGATGTGCCGTGTTTATCGTGCGATTTTTTTCTCCGATGCTCAGTCCGCTCCACCGTTTTCAGCTTCGTTTCTGTTTCCTCGCGGATGAAAGAGGACGGACGGAGAGGAGAGTCTGCCGACGCTCTCTGTACACCCCTTTTCGTTGTTCTTGTCGCGGTTCTCGCGCCTCTTCCTCCCGGTTAATCGTTCTCTCCGTTGCACCCGGGCCGATTCGTATATTTATCACGCACTCCTCTCCTCGTCGCACCTTCTTGGAAGAGGCTCGCCTCGTCTCGCCACATACTCCGTTGCAGCCATCCTCCACTCTTCCTCGCACTCGATTCGTTCCGTACTCTCCTCCGTTCTCTACGGAGACCGCTGCTGTTGCTATCGTTGCTGCTGCTGCTGCTGCTGCTGCTGCTGCTGTTCACGGATGATTCTCTCTATATTCGTCGTCGGTCTCCCGCGAGTCTTCTTTTTTTTTCCCTCCCTCCCCTCCCCTCCCCTATTCTGCTCCGTTTTTCGCGCATTCTCGAGACTCGAGAGTTTCGCGCCATCTCGCACGCGCGATGCATCTCGTCGTCGCGACGCTCACTCGCGAAAGATGACGTTGGAATCAAACTCGGAGAGGAGAGACGCCGCGAGGCTCGATCCATCGATCACAGAGCGCGGAATCGCTCCCGAAGAGAAGAAACAAAGTAAATCAATATCGCGCGTTGGTTTGCCGCGATCAATCCGCTTTCCGATTGCCGATATCGTTGCGAGAGAGTCGCTTCTCTCGTCGGTTGGATTCTTCTCTTCCCCGGGCAACATTCTTCATCCGCGCGGAGTCCCGACGGGTTTTCGGGCATGCACGATGATCCATCATCCTTCGCGCCGTATACCAATGCCTCTCTCGTCCGTTCTCGTCCTTCATCGTACGTTTCGCGCTGGCTCTCTGGTCGGCGCGTCGTTCTCGAAAACCCACGGCTGAATTCCGCCGCGATACACGGCTTATAATCCGCGCGAGACTGCGACGAATCCCCCGTCTCTGTCCGTGACTCTTTCTCTTTCTTCGGGAATGAATTTCATCCCTCCCTGGTCGTCTGATCTTTCCGAGTCTTTCAACGAAATTCACGGGAATAGTTTCCGGTCGGAATCGAAATCAAAGTCGAAATTCAAACTGAAACTAGCTTCGTAGAAGTTAATTTTATCAAAATGGAGACTCGATATTCTCAAGCCAAGGGAAAAAAGTTACTTTTTTCTTTTTTTATCAACGCTCGCGATGTACCACGGTAAATAGACTTCTTTTTCGAAGCGAGCAGTTTGTTCGGTGGAACCGGTTCCCCGGCGCGACACGAATAAATCATACATCGATTAGAGAGAACAGACAGAGAGAGAGAGAGAAACAGAGAGAGAGAGAGAGATCGTTCGCCACGTTGAGAAAGAAGTCGCGTTCAACGCGTGACCGTGATTGCCCCGTTTGTCGTCGTCGTCGTCGTCGTCGTGGTCGTCGAAAATTCGTTTATCCAGTGGGCTAATTAAATCCCGGCGCGTTGAAGAATCGTTGCAAAGAGCGGATCGACGAGTGATCTTACGCCGGTCGATTAAGCCGATGGATATCGATCGTTTAATTAAAATCGTATCGATTGCAGTATCGATCCTTGGTATCAGAATTTGGATCGGTGAAACCATCGGCGGTGCCATGTGGCACGATGTAATCGTCAAAGGGGGGATGGCAGCAATGAAATCTTGAACCGAAACATCGGTAAGGATATATCGGGCCGTAATTACCGGTCCGATATACGTGGTACTTCTCGTTCCCCTCTTTCTCTCTCTCTGTCTCTCTCTGTCTCTCGTCTCTCTCGTTCTTTCTCCCCCCTCACCGGTTTTTTTCCTTCTCTTTTCGTGAATTTCGCTGCACTCATTCTTGCATCACCTTGCCGGCCACGCCGCGCCGGGGCCCCGGCGAGCAGGACTCCATTCAAGGACACAATATTCAGAAACCGAAAGTGCGATCACGCGAAAATCTAACGTCTCGCCGAACCGGTCTAACCGGATTCGGTGTACGGCTGGTTAAGATGGTACGGCGATCGGTGAGCCGCGTAAACTCGTTCCTCGTCATTTTTGGCAATAACAACATTAACGCATCGCTCTGCCCGAGCACGCAGCCCGCGTCGAATCGATCTTTCTTATCGTTTTGCCGATTCGTGGTGCAGCAATCCCGATCGGTCATAGGTCGACATCCCAGGTGTCGTTACTATTACTCGTACCAGATCGTCGTTAAATCTTATCTCTCTCGTCGTCCTCTTTCTATCCCCGTTTCTTTCCTTTTCCTTTGTTTTTGCCATTCTTTAATTACCGCCGTATAAATCGCTAGCACGCGAGTTGGAACGACCGAAACGATTTAAACCATCCCGGGTATCGTAACTTACGATTCAACCATTCCCTTTCTTCGATCGAGCGGTCGTGCCTCTTTTTGCCCTTTTGCGAAAGAGAACGCTCCTGCTGACCGACAAATCCGCCGCAATTTCTTCGTAACAGGTGTTCGCCAGGATAGAATCGCTTCTGAAACACACGAACGACGACGACGACGACGCGAAGATGGAAAATACAAAAGACACTCGACGCGTCTTTGGCTCTTGGTTCTTTTTTTCTTTTTGCAAGTTTTGCAAGTTTTTGGCTGGACGGTGCTCCACGGATACGTTGCGCGTGCCTCCGGACCATTTTTTCCAGTTTCGTCGGTTTTTCGCGGCGTGAGGGAATCGCGCAGACCTGGCGCAGACGGGGAGAGACTCGCTTTTGTAGCTGCGCGCCGTCGTGAAGTTGGAAAGTCAAGTGCAGTCGCGCACCTCCTCGCAGACGGCAGAGTTTCTCAAACTCGTTATGCCCGGCCCCTGGTGAGCGCGCGTTCGTGTGAATCGCTCGAACTTTTCGATCGATCGGCCGGGCACTGTATTCCGACTCCGCTTTGTTGCGCCCTCAGAAACAGGGCTCGTGGCCGTGTTTCTTTCCAGTCGTTCGATGGTCATCGATCGAATTTCGTCGGCGGAGTTTCGCATCCCCCGACCCCCTTTTCGAGATCGTTTTCTGCTCGAATTTTAATTCAGCCTGTCCTTTGAGGAATCTCAAGCGAGCCTTTCTCGGGGGAGCAGTTGCCACGAAACAGAGAGAAAGAGAGAAACTTGTGCAGAGAAACGAATTGGGAAAGCGTGGTTTCTCTCTCTTTCTCTCTCTGTGTGTGTGTGAAACTTTGTCTCCGGAAAGACGAATAACGATCGATCTCGCTGCTCGCTATTTTCCAAATTGTAGAACATAATCGTTTGTTATTTTCGTGTAAAAAGAAAAAGGAGGACTCTGAAACTGAAAGAATTTGCTCAAATTTCTTCACTCAAGAATTATTAATATAATTGTCCAACTTTGAACGAGTACAAGCGGCACACATCCCACATCCCCGATCGATTTTCTCGAAAGAAAATCCCCTGGTACTCTGCTCCTACTAACCTCTGAAACCGCGTCGAAATTCACTTTCGATCTCGTCTTTTTCGACAGAAAACCCTTCCCCGTTTCCTAGAGAAACAAAGTTTCCATCGGTGGAAATGAGACGTCGACGTTCGCAGAGATCGCGTTTTCCCGCGTTTCGCGGCCGGAGAACCGCTGCGGCCCACTCGGTCTCGATGAAAGCAAATGGCTTCTGCGCCCGCATGGCCGAGAGATTTTAACGTACGATTCCGTGTAATGGAGTTTAGGCGTCTTCTTTCGCGTCCGCGCGTACTTACACGACGCTGCGTCGTCGTTGGCTGCGTCAGCGTTGCGGTCGCAACGTGAGCGCGCACGTGTGTGCGTGCGTGCGTGCGTGCGTGCGTGCGTGCGTGCACGCCGCGCAAATAATCCAAATCAAGACCGGGAACCCCGCGTTCTGACAAGTGGCCGTTCTGACGTGGCCGTGCAAAACTGGTTGCACCGCGGATGGAACTGCGTTTCCCACAGCCGGCTCGTTCCACGCCCTGGTATTATTCGCTGCCTCTCCGAATTTACACACCGCCGGCGAATTGATACTCGATACTCGCGCCGATTCGCGCTCCAGTAATAACAATAATGGCGATGGTAATGGATTGCGTCGAAAATCGAGGAGAAGGACAACGCGGAACGCGGGCGAAATGTGATTAAAAGCACGTGAATCGCGATGGCGAACGCAACAGTACGGCGGTACTACAATGATAAATCCTCGTTGTCCTCGTCTCAGTCGTACCGCGAAAAAGCTTTTCGCTCTTCGCGAAATTGATTCGGCTAACAATTATGACGTTTGTTCTTCGACTGTGGATACGATCTGCGTTTCTCTTTGTCTCTTCGCCGCGGTGGAAATGGAAATCTCGATCCGTAGGAACTTAACTTGACAAACTCGATGAAAAGTAAAAAAAAAAAAAAGAAAAAGAAAAAGAAAAAAAGAAGAAAAACTGAAATGCAGCAATTACCGCGAGTTGGTGTGTTTGATTACGGTATGGGAAAAGCAACGGCGGTGTTCGGAAGAAACACGGGCTGAAAAAACAAAGAAAGCGAGGCGAGAGGTTCGACACTGTCTGTTGGAGATCTCTTTCTCTCGTTATTCTCTTGACTGGCTGTTTCTTTTCTCGTAGTACTCCTCCTGCGAGAGACAGAGGGACTCTAGAAATCCGGCGAGCTAGAAGAGAGAAATTTTGTTTCTCTGCCTCTCTCGAGAGGCTGCTTTTGTTATTTTGGAAATTTTATTTTATATATATATATATATATATATATATGTGTCGAAAAAAAGAAATCGAGGAAAGGTTGAAAAAACAGAGCGCAGTACGCTCGGTGAGCACGGCGAAGCCCGATTCGGATTCACGTTCGTGAACGCTCGGTCGAGCGTTCGATTAATTACGAGTCGAATGGCGTATGATGCATCATCGAGCCTGGTAGAGGATTAGAGCGGCGAGGGAATGGAACCGTCAGACCGGGGACAGAGAGAAGAAGGCGCGCGTGAAGAAGAAGGGGATACAAAGAGGGAGAGAGGAGAATCGAATCTGAACAGGAATTCTGATCGGTATCTTTGGAAGCTGACAGAGTTCGAGGTGAATCGGGCCCGCGCCATCGAGACACTCGTTCAGTCACAAAGTAATACACTCAGTCACAAAAATCCACGTATATTGCATGCTTGTATTTCGCGTACACGACTCGTTGAACAAACTTTGAAAAAAAAAAAAAAAAAAAAAAAAAGAAACATTTGCATTCACATTTGTGTATCGATCGCGGAATTACTTTGAATTTGCTCGGAAACGTCGACGTATTATTTCCAACGTGAAAAATTCTCGGAGCGAAACTGCATGGAAAAAATTGCGCAATCTTTGATTCGTCGAAGGCCGTCGTTAGTGCCTACGCAGAATCTACGAGATTATTAACATAATGACTTTTTTTTTTTTTATTGCTTCGTGAAAGTGTAACAACTCTTTTGGAAAATGACAACGCGAGTGTATCTTATCTTGAAATAAAACGAGCGTGTCTCTTCTCGAATTGAGTTTATGCGGAGAAGTAAATTGTTTCGACACGTTCTAAATTGAATACCTAGACTTTTGCGATTGACTGTACGTGTGTATATGCACAGTGCGAGTCGAATCAAATTCTTTCGCTCTTCCCGCTCTCTAAATTATTTTATCGAGAAGTTGCTCGACCCCGGCGCAACTTTGCGTCCGATCCGAACAGCAAACGAGAAACTAGACCTAGACTCGACCGGAAGGCAGTAAAAACACAAAGAAATCATACGGACGAGGGGATGCAAAACGAAATATATATGCCACGTCGTTCGCGCGATCCACGTTGCGCAGAAGCGCTGCAAGGTGCTTAAATATATAAAAAAAGAGAAACGTAAAGTAGCGTATAAAGCAGAGAAAAGAAGAGCGTAATGAAGAGAGTACATAAGAAAAAATAGATTTTATTCAAAAATTTATTGTGATCTTGCGAGGAGTTTCCTGTTTTTCGTATGCCTTCTTCTTTTTTTTTTTTTTCTTTTTTTTGTATTTTTTTCCGTCCTTTTTCTCTTTTTTTTTTTTTCGTTTTTAAATGCAAGGAAAGTTGTTTCATTCTTTTTTCTGTCTCTTTCTTTCTCTATCTCTCTCTCTCTCTCTCTCTCTCTCTCTCTCTGTGTGTGTGTGTGTCGCTCTCTCGTCACAGTGCGTTCATACAAAACAAAGTGGGCGGCTTGATCGAGCGTCGAATCTTCCGTCCGTGACCGAAGAGAGATCGAACAGAGAAAATACAAACACGATAGAAAATGCAACAACGCAAGAATTTTTTTCCAGCTAAAGTAATCGTTTTGAAGAAGAAAAAAAAAAAAAAGAAAAAAGAAAGAAAAAGAAAATTTATACAAAACACATGTGTGTATATGTATATATATATATATATACATACATATATATCGAATAAAATGAAACGTTTTGCGCATGAATTAAGGAGAAACACAAAGAGGTCAGTCTTGGCTCAGTGGTTCGCTGCTCTCGTGTAAATATTATAAAATCGTAAATAAAACGGTATTATATATATATATATATATGCATCACCGGCGCCAGGCGCTCACTTCGGTGATTTGATTCTTCCTCCATAATCTTTTTTTTTTCCTCTTTTTTTTTCTTTTTTTAACGTTTTTAAAACTCTTTACATTTACGATCGTGCGAGTTCGTGTATACATATAAAAAATCTATATATATATATTTATATATAAATAAGACGCGAGCTACGCGTGCGTTGAAACAAACTAAGTACACGGGTAGAATTCAGATCACTGTTCCGTGTGAGAACGATGGCGATGAAAGAAAAATTGGAGAAAAAAAGAAAAAGAAAACGCGCGTTGAAACGAACTTGCCGTATGTAATAAGCAGCGACGACGGTGACAATAATAATAATAAAAACAACGCAAACAAGAGGGAACAAAGAGAAAGAGAGTGTCTTTCGTCTTGTCGCGCCGCGTCTGTCCGTGCTTCTTTCCGTGTTGCGACGCGAAAGCGAAACGGAGCAGCGCGCGTGCTGCTCGCGAAATGTAGAGAATCGCGCGTGAACAAGTAACGTTTAACGCGAACCAGCATTCAATTACGCGGAAACATTCGAGACAAAAGGACATCGAAGAGCGGAAGAACGGGTAACGCGTAACGCGTCCTCCGCCCGTTATTTCGCGACCAATTTTTTTTCTCCCCCGACTTTTTCTTCTCTCTTTTCTGCTTTCTCTTTTCTTTTTTTTCTCCCATTCGGTTTTCCGTTCTTTCATCCGCTTTTGTTCTGTCTTTCTTTCTTCTCTTCTTTTTTTCTGGCAGAGCGGGGCCACGACTATTTTTCAAGCGAAACTCGCATAGTTTTCAACGCACCGCGGCACGATCCTAAGTGTACATATGCACATCCGTAATGTATTGCACCTGCATCAGCGTCCGCATCGAAAGTTTTAAAGCTAAATTTTGAAAGCGAGATCTCGTGTGTCGAAGGGGGGAGAGCGGGGGGTTGGGGGTGGTAGCGATGGTGACATCGGCGATAGTGTCTGTGCAACGAAAAAAAAAAATATATATATATATATGTATGTATGTATGTATGTATGTACGTACGTACGTACGTAAAGTATGCATCGCTGGTACGCCGGTTATAAATTAATAGTGTGTATAAAACGGAGGTTTTCGTGTAAGGGTGTGTCTCTCGTTCTCTCTCTAGATGCGACAGAAATAAAAAGGGGGAAACAAAACGAACGCGAACAGAACTACACGAGTTACCTACGTAAAACTAGAGAGGAGTTTAAAAAAAAAAAAAAAAGAAAAAAAAAAGAGGAAAGAGAGGTGTTTCGTGTCGCGTCATCCTGCCGCGAGGCTCGGCCCCGTCTGCGGGGCCGTGAGCCCTGAGTCTTATAAAGAGAGGAAAAAAGAAAAACAATAATTTACATTAATCGTTACATAGGTAATAACATATAAAGCTTATAACCTAATCTATGTTGAGCATTCAGTGAACGACAAAGGGATGACGCGATCCAAACACCTTGGCCTCTCCTTCGTCTTGAAAGCACACAACCGAAATTGGATTTCAGTGAGACGAGAACGAAAACAAAAAAGAAAAAAAAAAAAAAGAAAAAAAACAGTGAGAAAAAAAATTACAAAATTACAATAGTAATAGTACAAAAATGAGATAAAACAAAATTGGAGAAACATAGATCGCTGTTGTTCTTCTCATTCATGTATACAGACGTGAAAACGTTCGCGTCGCGAAAGAAACTGTTGCGACCCGTATCCGCGATTCGATTCTTCTTTCTCTCCATGTTTGTTCATCCTCGCTCTCTTTCCCATTCTTCGCGTCCGTATAAATTTACTCTTTTCTCTCTCTCTCTCTCTCTCTCACTCCCACTCATTCGATCTTTCGCTCTCTCTCTCTCTCTCTCTCTCGCTCTCTCTCTTCACGAAACGTGCAACAAGTGATAAATATAAAAGACAATAAAATAAAATGACAAATAATAAATGCATCGTAGCGGTAGGCAGCAGTAACAGTTATTTAACAAAGTTGGTCGGTGTAAAAGAGCGGCCGGACGACGTCGGCTATCGCGAAATAGTTATTCGATCGACGTCGCGACGACGCGCGTCGTTTTCTTTCTCTTCCCTATCCGTTCCCTATCCGCGGTATTCACCGACGATAGAGTCGGGCAAGAACGGTTCACGAACGATCCTCCTCTGGTTCGATTCGTCTCGACTCGATTCGATTCGACTCGATTCGGTTAAAAAAAGCTAGGACCGATTGTCGGCCATTCTACGCGCGTATGCGTACACGCGCGAGCGGAGACCAGATAATCCACGAGCTTGATTACTCGCCGTACACACTGTACGCATTAGAATAGAAAAGTCGCTTATAAATAAACATTATCGTAACATCGTATACGTCGACGCTTATCGTGCACGACGATGTCATCTCGTGGATCATTCGATCATGTGCATATACACGCTTTCGTGATTGTTCTCCGCGCTCCGTCTTTCCCTCTCTCTTCTTTTTTTTTTTTTTTTAATTTTGTATTTTTTTAGCTTTACCTTTATCTCGCTATAGTGAATCGATATCACAGTACCTATCGCTCCCAGTCACTCATATTCTTTTTTTTTTGTTTTTTTGTTCTTTTTTTTTTTTTTTTGCTTCTACGTGTTTTTCTTCTTCTTCCACGTTTTCTTCTCCTTTTTTCCTCTTCTTTTCCTGTTTTTTTTCTCTTTTTTTTTTTCTTTGTTTCTTCGTCGTTTTCATCCGCGTTCTGACGACGCTCGTCGTCGGAGTGTTTCGTCGATCGAAATGGCACCACACAAGGTTCTGACGTCGTCCGACCACCCGAACCAGTTTCGCAGCAGTTCGCAACGAGTTCTGCGACCGGCACGTATACACGGAACTTAAAAATAAAAAGATAATGCGTCCTTGTTGTCTCGGGCCAGATCAGCTGGCTGTCACGCTTCGTTTTCCTCTCTCTTTTTTTTTTTTTAGCAAAAAAGTATAAAATATTTCACGTATATATATATGTATAAAGGATTGAACAGAGTTTAAAGATCAATCGGATTTCTTTCGTCCCTGCGACGTGCTATAAATATATATTTATATATATATGTATATCACACGGCCGAGAGTTTGTGACTGTGAGATTGGAGTATAACAAGCATAAGCACTAATAGTCGAGATTACTTCGATAAGAAGTAATTCGTGTTAAAAGAAAAAAAAAAAAAAAAGAAATATTACAAAAAGAAAACGCAAGGAAACGTTTCAGCAATGTCGGACATTGAGAATGAAAGAACGTTCCGTACAGTTGACGAGTGTCACGAAAAAAGAAAAAGAAAAAAGAAAACGCGAAGAAAATAAATGAAAAGAAATGTGAAAGGGTGACAGCAAAAGAGAAAAGGAAAATCTTTTAGCTAGAAAAAGAAAGGAAAAAACGATATCAACCACTGCACCGTGTGCTAAAATCTCTCGCGATAATAATAATTAATTAACAGCGATGATAGTACGAAGATACAAGATGATATATCATTATATTAAATACGACGAGTTGGAACGAATAGTTGAGGAAAAAAAAAAAAATAGAGAAGAAAATTCGTTTGTGTCTGTACTTTCTTTCACGATAATTAGTCGTCTCTTCTTTTTTCCCTTTATAATCTCTATCCACTCTCTACCATTGATTCCGTTTCAAAAGGAAATACTAAAATGAGTATTTTTTCTCTTTTTTTTTTGATTCGAAGACAATCTTTCCCCTCTGGCGATGTATTTTTTTATGCCACCGAAAATAAAAACAGAAAAAAAAAAAAAGAAGAAATACGATCCAGCCACGCCTGAAAGAATCTTCATTCCACTCGCACGAACAACTTTTTCATTGTTTCACTTCTGGCGAAGTAGAGAAAAAAGACACGCGCGAAAAACGTGTTGAAAACATGCACGTTTGAAGAATTCGATCGAGTTCTTTTTTTTTTTTTTTGTGAAACTTAATAATCCACCGATGATCGAATCGCTTTGCGTGCGGTGCCGTGATTCGCGTTTCGTGTAAGAAACGACGTAATGTGCAGGAAAAACGAGAAACGGAAAAGAGAAAAATTCGAATTTCGGGGCCGTACGAAACGAAAGCTCGGCGAGAGGTCGGGTCAATTAAGATGTCCGACGTGATTGTTCGATGACCGTGTTCAGTGAACGATTTTCTTTCGACAGAGCCTGGCCATGTTTTATTCCATCCATCGACAAACACCTAATAAACCAATTATTATTTTTTCACCGGCGAATAATATTTCGTGCGTCCGCGCGAAATCGCCCTGTCGTTCTGTCGCGAAACGGAAAGATTGAATTATTGTTTTCACGCGCGGCACGTATTTTTCGACAAGCGAAAATTTAACCGAAAAAAAAAAAAAGAAAAATATGAACGACCAACGAATAAAAAAAGAGGAGGGAGAGGGAGAGAGAGAGAGAAAAAAAAGAAAAGAGAGAAACAGAATCTGCAGTGTTGGCGTTGCAAAAGTTTTCACGATCATTAGCTGTTTTCGTTTAAACGACGTCGATCAGTTGCGGTTGCAAGATCTTTCGGAAACTTTGAAACCGATCTGTAGGAAGAAAATTTAAAAAGAGATTTTCGCGAAGGCATGAAGACGTCGGCGATCTTCTGTCGAATTTAGCTACCCTGAAAGCGTCGCGAGATCATCAGCCCCGCTAAAATCGTACAAGGAGAGAGAGACGAGCGGATCTAAAAAAGATTCGGGATGTATCACGAAATTCTATCGTCGTAACAATTATAATATACTCGTGAATCACGGAGAATTTCTCTTCTTCTTTTTTTGAAGAACCTGCTCCTTCATCTCGATCTTTCTTTTTCTTTCTTTTTTCTTTTTTCTTTCGTTTCTTCGACGCGCTCGCAACGAGTAAGGAAAAAAAGATAAGATAGAACAAACGAGGATAATAATAATATTGATGAAAAGTGAAAAAGAAAGAGAAAACAGCGATTAAAAAACGGTCATCAACGAACGATTACATCGTCGTCGTTTCTGCTCCGCGGTTTTCCTCACCCTCCTGCACGTTCTTTTTCTTTTTGTTTTTTCCTTTTTTTTTCTTTTTTTTTTTTCGCTAACCTATTTTTGTAAACGCGATATAAGTAGATCTCTAATAATTTAATGAGTCGATTAACGTGACGCCTGACGACACGATCACTTCATTCATTCATTCGCTTCTTTCGTTTCTTTTCCTTTCCTTTGAACTCTCTCTCTCTCTCTCTCTCTCTCTCTCTCTCTCTCTCTCGTTTTCCACCCGTTTCTTCCCTTTCTTCTCCTCCTCCCTTCTTTTCCCCTCTCCTTGCTCTTGCTCCCCTTCGGTTCCACTCTCTTCTCCTTTCTTCCACTTTTAGTACTGATATCAGAGTATCGATAATTGCAGATCTCAATATAATTATTAATATACCATCCTAAAATACGGTCAAATCACTGCCGCGAGCAGCAATTCCGAGGCACTACAAACAGGCCACAGAGAATATGGCCGCACAATTATTCATCTTCAGATCATCTCTGTGTCTAAATGATAAAAGACTAACTGTAGAACGCCTAATATACGTATAATCGTAATCATATACTTATGCATCTCGTCATCTATAGGTATAGATCATTATAATATATATATATAATATATATAATATATATATAATGTACAATAATTAGAGAGATCACACGTCTTAATATAGAAATTTAAAAGACTATTCTCTAGTACGTTGAAATTTCCTTAATATTTTGTGTGTGTTCTTTTTTTTTTCTTCTTCTTCTCGTGTTCTTCGTGTATGTATCCCATTCTTCGTTTCGTATCGTTTTCCTTTTCTAAGTATTGCCACGAAACGTTCTTCCTGTTTCTACCTCAATTTTTTTGCCATCAATCTTTCGTTCGTTTTTTTTTTTTTTTACCTTCTGTTCACCGGCAGATGTGATGATAATTGCGTTATTATTATAATAATAATTATTATTATTACTAGTAATTATTATTAGTATTATTATTAATATTATTATTATTAAGTTCCGGATGAGCGGACTTTACGAGGGTCCTTCGAAAGTCTTTTTTTTTTCCTTTTCCTCTTCTTCTTCACCCCCCCCCCCCCCTCCCCCCACGGCTTTGCTCCTCTTTTTTCTTCTCTCGAGTTCTACTCTATCGACTACCCTACTTACGCTAGTCTACGGTGTCTCAGCCTTCTTCCACGTTCCCTCCTCTTTCGTAATTTTTTTTTTTTTCTTGTTTTGCTTTGTGTCGCTTACCTAGTGTTACGTTCAGCACCAATCTGATTTTAAAACCGATTCAAAATATCATCATTATAGTTAATAGAATAATATAACCTGTCGTATAAATATACATTCAAATATTACTATAGTATACAAGAATCGTACCCTCCCCTCGCGCAACTATCGTCATCGTCAACTTGTCGTACCCCGAAAAGCTATGGCTCAGCACTCTGGGAGGATACGCTGTCCTCGTAAATCCTACCTAATCTCTCTTCTTTCCTTTCCATCTTTCACTCTTCTCTCTCTCTCTCTCTCGCACACACACACACATTTTTCTTTTACCCTCCTTTCTCATCCATTGCTTCTTCCCCCTTTTCCCCTCATATTCGTCCCCCCGCCCCCTATCTCCACATCTTCTTTCTCCTTCGTTTCGCCTTCTTTTTTTTTTTTTTTCATTTCTCCTATCCCTCAGCGATCCTACCCACTCGTTCCACCCTCGATTCTGCTCGTGCATTCGCGACTCTCTCTCTCTCTCTCTTTCTCACTTCTGCTCATTCGCACGCGGATCCACGCAGCATCCACGCAGCCAAGCACGCACTCTCTTGCTCGCTCTTTTTCGCGCCATTTCAACATTTTTTTTTCCTCTCTCTCTCTCTCTCTCTCTCTCTCCTCCACCACTCGGTTTTGTTTGTTCGTCGGAGTGAACGGCTTTACATATTTACAGGCATTCTTCTCGTGGTCGTGTATTCACCTCCCTCTCGAGGCAACGTATCTTCCTCCCATCACACGTATATCTCTTTCTTTTCCTTTTCTTTTCCTTTTTATTCATTTTTTTTTTTCCTTTTTTTTTTCTTGTTTCATTTAAACATAGGCAAGTTAGATATCGTATCACAATTGTTATCAATTTTTTTTTGTTTTGTTTTGTTTGCTTCTCATCTGATCGTCGAATCGAACATCTTCAAACCCACGTATATGTGTATGCTTGTGTGTGTGTGTGTTTGTTTGTTTGTTTGTTTGTTTGTCGAAACATACCTCGAATACGAGTTTGTCTCTACGTCTCTGTTTCTGTCTGTTTCTGTCATAGCGTATGTATTTCGCGTGTGTGTGTGTGTGTGTGTGTGTGTGAACGGTGTAACGAACGACACCTCGGACGGCCTGCCTGCTTGCGCGCGCGAAAAACCACCGAACACTCTCGAGCTATTCGCTTATCCACGAAAAAAACGCGAGAAGGTACGTTGTTAATTCATTAATATATAAAAAATACGTATGGGGAGAATAGACGAGAATTCTTCGTTGGTTGAGTCACCACCAGTTTTCTGGCGCCAGCGATCAGCTCGACGATGAACGACACGACGACTCTGCGTGTCTTCCTGCGCGATCCGACTGCCATCCGTTCGCGAGATCTCCCCCGCCTCCTTCCTCTTCCCTCCCCTCCCCACCCCTCCCCCCCCGGTTTCTGTAACCGCGCGTAGCCCGTTCTCGCTCGTTCGTTCGTTCGTGACTTGGCTCGTGTCAGTCGACACGAGCAGCGTTGTGTGTTAGTGCTCGCACCACTTTGCCACGTTTGCTTCTATAGAAGAACGCAATCGCGTAGAACCCATCAACCACAGCGGAGAGAAGATGCGCGGTTTCGGTCGGCTGCTTTCGGTGAATCGCGGGTATATTCGTAACGCGGGTAACGACGACGATCGGTGATCGAAAAGAAGAACAAGTTGCTATTGTGAGGTGCAGTTGATGGCGAGCTTCGCGATTACTTACGTTACGGGCTGGCCCGCGTAACGAAGGATAGCAGGCTCGGACCGCACAAGTAGAAACGGACCACAGTGGTCGGACGAGGGCGTACCGGTCTCTCTATCGAAGTAACAAGAGTAAACGTGTTACAGACCGGGACGCACGCGCGCGGTTTTCTCGATCGCGAATCTCGAAAGAAAGAGAGAAAGAGAGAAAGAGAGAGAGAGAGAGAGAGAGAGAGAAAAGAAAGAGAGATAGAGAAAGAAAAAGAGAGAAAGAGAGAGAGAGAGAGGCGAGTCGCGGTGTCGATCATCGTCGAGCTGATGACTAGCTGGCGACGCGTTCCGAGGCTGTGCGAAGCAATGGAACGAGGAAAGTAAGCGAACCGTGAAACGAAAAGAAAGAGTCTAGTAAATGCACGATAAATGTCACGGGTAGTGTTGCTGGATCGGCTGGCTGCATCGGTGCGACGCGAGACTCGACGTCGTCGAGGCGGCGGCGGCGGCGGCAGCGGCAGCGGCAGCGGTGGCGGCGTCGGTCTGTAACGCGTGACCGAAGCATCGCTGAAATCTCAGCGGTATTCCTGCTTGCTAGTAGGCGGCAGGATGGACGGTTAGTCACTGCGGCGGCAGACCGGTCGGTGGTTTGAACTCGCCGCTAACGGAAACCCCGTTCGCCTGGGCCGGGAACTGCGCCGTCGACACTGGCGGTTGATGATTAAACGCGGGCGCGTAACACTGCGGGAAGTAGAGCTCTGGCTTCACCACGGTCGGCGTGAGTCCCCTCGGCACGGGGACAGGGCCTAAACCAGCCGGTGTGCCCGGTGGTTTCGAGTCGCTGCTCGAGTTCCTACGCACCTTGGCCGCGTGTGGGTTCATGTGGTTGTCGATGTGTTTCTTCACCTCGGGCTCGGTGGCGAAACGCCGCCTGCAGTTGGGCATCGGGCAACAAAAGGGCCGGTCGCCCTGATGGGTGCGCGTGTGCTGGTCCAGTATCGCTTTCTGACGGAAATCTTTGCCGCACTGTTGACACTTGTACGGCTTCTCGCCGGTATGAATGCGCAAATGTTGATTCAAGATGGTACGCTGACGGAAATTACGGCCGCAGTAGACGCAGCCGTACGGTTTCTCGTTCGTGTGGATGCGAAGGTGTTGGGTCAAGTGCGACTGTTGCCTGAACCTCTTGCCGCACTCCGGGCAAGGATACGGTCTCGACTCGATGTGTATGCAGCCGTGCTGCAGCAGCGTCGATTTTTGCTTGAACTCCTTCTGACAGATCGGGCACCGCACGTACAGCGGCATGCCCGCCGAACGGCCGTGCTGTATCACGTCCGGCAGACAGCTCTTGCTACCGCCCTGTTGCTTGATGTACTGAAGCGCGCCGAAGCTACCGGTGCCACCGGCACCGAAAACCGCGTGATTCCCGCCCTTCGGGTCTTTGAAGTAAGCTGGATACTGGATCGAGTTGGCGTCCGGCGCCGGGCTGAACGCACCCGACTGCGTGTCCGTGTCCCCGAACGTCGATCCTACCTCCTCCTTGCCCTCCTCCGGTGGAAACGGTACGTCCTGCGGCCAGAGTGTCGGCGTCATTCCATTCTTGAAGATCAGATGCGGACTCACGTCTGTAACAGATACACGAGAACCAAGTTTATCCACCGCGTTCTCCATGTGACGCAGACTGTGCGCAGGAATTTCATTTCTTTTTTTTCTTTTTTTTTTCTTTCTTTCATTGTATGTTAGAAGCCCGGACTACGGTACCACGCGACCACTGAAGAGAACAGAGAGACTAACTACTTTTGAGATTGCCCGCCAACTCTAGGAAGGAACGCGTCGCGCGTTGATGCGATGTAATGAAAATGCCACGTTAAATGCACGCCTCAACCCACGCCAAGCTATCGAAAACGTTTGCCTTCTCGGCTTTACGGATCCGAACCGCGAGAGTTAATAAAGCAGCGCGAGACCCACGTGCTCCGTTTCACCCGATCAAAAAAAGATGGACACCAAAATCCTGAGGGTCCATCTCCTCCACCTTTGCGGGAAAGACGCGTTTCGACACAGCGGGGGGATGCTCGATAGCCGAGGAGGATAGACGGTGTTATTGTAGAATCGAGATGTGGGATCGGGATCGAGAGAAACTCTATCTGTATCGTATGTTAGACCATGGCCAATTCGAACCGATGAAGAGAGACTTGCAGAGGGCAGAAAGAGTATATTAGGCTCGCGGAAGTAGATTAGGCTCGGAGGATGCGTGGGTGGGACTGTTTGGAGGAGGAGGAGGGGGGGGGGGGGGGAGAGACGCTCCTCTATCTCACAGCTCACCAGCACTCTCGCGTCCAGCTCAACCGTTCTCGCCCCTTGGTTGGCCATTGACGGCAACGAGGCCGATGCTTCGATCGATCTTCGAATCGTCGAATTCACGAGGAAAACTGCGAAACGAGCAAACGTACACGAGAGCGATCGCGTTTGTCCGCTGGGAACCGACATAAAACGGTGGGGTGAGGAGGAGGGGGGGCTGCGATGAAGGGGGAGGGGCAGGGTAAGCGGAGAAACCAAAAGTGGATTGGAGAGAAACGTCAAACGAAGAAGAAGAATGGGAAAAAAATCGAAACAAAGTTGTGATGTTGGGTTAGTCAAGAGAGTATATATATATATATACGAGAGAGAAATCGTGATTGAACAAACGAAAGAGAGAGAGACAGAGAGAGAGAGAGAGAGAGAGAGTGAAGAGAATGATAGATGGAGAAGACGAATGACGGCGAATGAATAGAGATATGATGACGACATTATGATTGCGACACAGTATCGTAACGTTATATATATATATATATATATGATATATATAAGTATTAATATGATATATATATAAGTATTAATATAAATGACGATGAAACGATGAAGAGATGAGACGATGGTGGCGGCGGTGATAGTAACAGTAAGAACCGGTGAATGGGTCAGTGTGGTGGACGCCCTCTGGGAGTCTGGGAGGCAGAGAGAAATGCTCGCCTTGGTGTGTGCGGACGTGCTGATTCAGGATCGCCTTCTGACGGAAGTGTTTTCCGCACTCCGGACATTGGTATGGCTTCTCACCCGAGTGGATGCGCAGATGCTGGTTGAGGATGGCACGCTGCCGGAACGTACGCTCGCAGTACACGCAAGCATACGGCTTCTCGTTCGCGTGTATGCGCAGGTGCTGCGTTAGATGCGATTGTTGCCTGAACCGCTTCCCGCACTCTGGACACCCGTATGGCCGACTGTCCGTATGGATCCGCTCGTGTTGAAGCAGCGTCGATTTCTGCTTAAAATCTTTCCCGCACGTCAGACACTTGAACAAACGGAGATCGCTGTTGGCCCCCTTGCCGGACTTGCCGCTCTGTTGCACGATATCCGGCAGTCCGGTCGCCATGTTCGGTGCCCCGGGACTTGCGTATTGGTGGGCGTCCAGACTGGGTCCGCCGTCACCCTGACCGAGGGACGTCAGCATCACGCCCGGTTGCTTGAGATAGTGTAACGCGGAGAAACCGCCGGGAGTGAGCATGTGCGGGGGTACCGACGGCGACGGATGCGGCCTCGCATCCTTGAAGTAATGCTGCGGATACTGCTGCAGTTCACCAGCACCGGGAAAGCAATCGCTCCGGTCCACCTCGTGCGGCGTTAGTTGCTGTTGAGGCGAGTGATCTTGCTGTTGCGTTTGTTGTTGCTGCTGTTGTTGTTGCTGTTGTTGCTGCTGCTGTTGTTGTTGCTGTTGTTGGACTTGCTGCTGTTGCTGCTGCTGCTGTTGAACTTGCTGTTGCGTCTGCTGCTGCTGCTGCTGCTGCTGTTGTTGCTGTTGTTGTTGTTGCTGCTGCTGTTGTTGCTGTTGTTGCTGTTGAGAGGTGGCTTGATTCGATTGTATATCGTCGTCAGGTGGGGTTAAGGCTTGAGGCTCAGGCGGTGCCGAGGGATACGGTGAGGGCACGGGAGAGGCCAACGAAGGCGGGGGACCGCTTTCTGCCTCGACAGGGGGACCACAGGCCTGCTGTGGACTGCCGGACGAGGAGGAGCCCTGCTGTTGCTGTTGTTGCTGTTGCTGCGGGTACAGTCCCCCGTCCTGGAGAGATCCCGGCCCGGGGCCCCATTGCCCCTGGGGTCTCTCCATGTTGTCCTTGTATAATACGTAGGGCGCGCCAGTATCTGGAATCAGACAAGTCGAACGAACCTTTATCGATGCGTGCTCGGTGAAAAGTAACAAGCGTCCGTTTTACGTTTCGTCGTTGTGTGTCTCTCTAACGGGAGATCGCTGGCGAGAGGGGACCGCTAATTAAACGTTTCTCTTTCGTTTCGTTCCCCACTGATCGACAGTTTGCCACCGATCGTAAAGCAGACTCTAGACATTTCCTAAAACAGAGTGGTTAGCGAGCGACTTCTTCCGCTTTAATTCCGCCAGCTGGTAAAGGATAACGTAGTGGTTTACGCCTGACGTGTACGCAAAACGTGTACCCGTAATCCTATTAATTTCTCAACGTTAACGACCCGGTATATTAGATCAGCGACGGAAGCGCTAGGTACATTCTCAACTTCACTTCGCGTCGAGTTGCCGGTTACAAGCAACCAGCAACCATTCGGTATTCGATTCGTCACGCTCGTAAAATTTCAACCCGAGACGATCGCTGGCATCGTAGCGCGCGGCAAAGTGAAAACGCACCTCCTCCCTCTGGCTCTAATTAAGCGTTGTTTGAACGTTTCGCGCGCGGTCAGGTCGATTTGTCCGTCCAGGAAACTGCCGACTGCTGGCAGTACTCGAGCCCCAGCCGTCCTCGTTCATCGCGGCCCTTTTAATCAATTCACGAGCTGTGGCGGCGCGGTTCAATTCGCGTTTCTTCGCCGGCCGCGTGTACGGTAAACAACTTTCAGCGAGAGCAAAGCGAAACATTGTGTATCGGAGATCGACGGTGTGTGCACACTTTCTAGCACGTCGAATCGACCACGTTCCTGGTCACGCATGGTCAGATACGTCCGGTTCGAGCTTCGCAAGTTCAACGGCTGTTATGCAGGTCGGATGCACGCGGGGATACACGTCCGCGCGAATGATTTATGAAGTGTTCCACTGTATCTGCGATGTCGAATCTCCCTGCCTTTCTGCGCGTGCAAAAAACTTCGCCGTGTGTGCTTGTGTGCGTGTGTGTGCGTGTGCGTGTATCTTTCTCTCCGTCGTTTCTTCCCGCCATCCCGCCGTCGGTTCTTCCCTCCTTCGCCTCTTTGGGCGTCGCCAGTTTTCGAATATCCTGGGAAAAGGAGTCTATCGACGAGTTTGGAGAGGTTTCGCGAGTACGCGGGAACGTTGGAGGAATCGTTTGGAGGAAAAAGAGAATCTGGATCTGCCGCTTGGTTAGGAACAACTGTCGGTGAAAGATAGATAAACGAAAGAGTGCTGGTAGATCAACCGTCTGGATGCTAGTATTTTCAAGACTAGCGTCTGTGATTGGCTAAAAAGACAGTTGAAAATGCAAACTCTGCTTCTTAATTCTAACAGTATTACACCTGGGTGATATGTGCGTTATCAATTTTCCCTAATTTCGCAAACTTTATTTCAGCTCCATCTAATTCTATTCTTCAAAAAAAAAAAAGAAAAAATGAACGCGAATGACAAAAGTAACTCGGGTAAATCCAGGCATGGTCTTCCCTTTCCCCCTCCCGATCAAAGGACCAAGTTTGTACCCCTTATTTCTCTGCGGGAGAAAAGAAAACAAAGTAGTTATCGCAGAGAGGCGCAAAGAGGAGCACTTTCTCCCTCTTCCTCCTCCCGCCCCCCCCAGACCGGTGGAAAGAAGAGCGAGGCAGAAGTTATAATCGTGGCCCCGTAAATGGCATCGCGGCGGACGACACGCGTCCGCTGCAATCACGGCTATCACGTACAGTCGCATTACGAGAGGATGAAAACAACGGGTCCGCGGCGCGGCGCGGCGCGGCGCATCTCGCGATTATGGAATTCGCATTATGCAACGTTACACAAAGTGTGTGTCCGTTTTATCGGATTAATTACCTCGCTCTTTATTCCATTCTTTCGTTTATCCGCGCGGCCGTGCTAACGCTACCCGCGTTTCACCATACGCGGATACTACTCGCGTGCCTCTTTCAGCCCGTCTTTTGTTTTCGCGTCCGGGGATGACGCATCGACGGATTATCTTCGCTGCTCCGGTCCGTTTATTAATATCGGACCACGCTTTCTTGCGTGCAACGCCTCGCTCCTTTATTCCTTTTTTTCTTTTTTCTTTTGTTCTCCCTCTCCCGCCATTCACACTCGTCCCTTTCTCTCCTCTTTCTCCCTTTCGTTTCATACTTTTCCCTCCCTCTCCCACCGTTTTTTCGTCGTCCTTCTCCTCGACTGCCTTGCGGTCGAAGAGAAAGACTGCGCGCGTATCGCAGCGTACGGCGGCAGTAGCTTTTTGTTGCTCGCGTTCGCCGCGCGATACGTTTCAACGGCGGCGTGACAAGTGTTATTGAACCTCGTCGCGGTGGAAAAAGATACCGACTCCGCGCGGAGAGTCGCTAATTGTCGCAACGACGTCCTGCTCCTGGAAAGATTCGAAGGTTCGCCAACCTTCTTGCGACTCCTTCTTCGACCGTTTGGATTTTGGAAACGATCGACGCGCAACTCCGGGGAGTCTCGTTTCAAACGAGAAGCGACAGAGTCTGACATCGAAGATAGTAAAAAGTTCTGTAAAAGGAATTTTTACGAGCATTTTCCGAGTCGCGAAAAGTGTCGAGCGTTGGTGAAATTTCTGGATGAGAACGTATCGCGCGGGGCCAGAGATAACGGGAGCTGTACTTTACGAACGTCCGAGGGTATCATCGTCGATCCATGACGACCATTAACGTCGAATCGCGGCCGATTCCACGGATCCCGCGATTAATCCAAATCGTACGTGCAACCTTCGCTTCTCTGTCTCTCGGTCTCTCTGTCTGCAAGCGCTGCCTCCCTCCCCTCCTCCCCCCGGGCGCAAATGAAAGGAACGAGTTCGCCGCTGTTCATCACGCTCGATTGTTATATATGTCTTCAGATACGGCTGCTTGGCAGCTGATGTACGCTCGCGATCACGGAATCTCCTGCTTCGGAGGATCGATCTGATTTATGTTTGAACGCCGAGGAATTCCTCGAAAGCTAGGATCGTTCGCGAACGTTCGCGCCATCGCTTTTGTTCGTTTCTCTTTTTTCTTTTTTTTTTTTTTTTTTTTTGAGAGAGAGGAAATTTTCATTTCCACGCGAAATCGGTCCGAATTCGATCGTTGAAAAAAATTCCGTCAGGTCCAGATGAGCAGAGGATTCCGATCGGCGATAAGGAAATTCAAATTAAAATTTTACCGACCACGAGCCACTCGTCGGGGAACATTACGCCAGCGAATGAACTTTTCGGTTGTTCTTTCGAGCCTCTAAAACGGCCACGAGACGTCGTCTCGGTTTAATTGTTTCAATTTTGTCACGAATTTCTTTCGACCGGGAAAGACGAAACGAAACGAGAGCAAAAGAGGAAGAGCAATTGTCACAATTCGCATCGGCAAAGTTCGGAAACGATCCGGAAGATTCATTTTTTTCCCCCCTCTCCGCTCTTCTTCCGTCGTTTTTTTTTTTCGTTTCTTCCTTATCGTGCGACGTCAGGATTGATCGCCTGCATCTACATAACATTATCGCTTATTTATTCCACCGGCTGTTACTGAAACGGTCTCCCGTATCATTAATTACGTTAATGAGTTTGCACGAATATACACGTACAAGTAGACACACACGCGTGTATATACATAAATATATGTATATATTTACACTGGTGTCTCGTTAATCAATAAACAAGTCGCGCGATTTGCATTAAGGAGACGCGCGAGTCGGAAACCGGGAATCGCGGGGACGCGAAGGCAAAGATCTCGTGATTCTCATCCGTCTCTTTTCATTCCTCGATTGGGCGCGACTTTCGAACCGCTCTGTCGGACTACACACTTGGGCGAGCGCGTGAATGAAATCTCGTTTCCTCGAGGTCTGAGTTTGGCGCGAGTGTCGAAGAAGTTTGCCATAAATAACGTACATACGTTCGATCGAAGATGATTCTGATAAAAACACTTCAAAGTTTTATTGCCGTTATCTGTCGCGAGCGATTAAAATATACAATTGTACAATTTTCCCACGTAAATTTAAACTCGAGAGTGTAAAATTAATGATCTCCCTGTCATTGTTTTTTTCTTTAATATATAAATATATAAATATATAAATTGTATTAAAAGAAATTGTTAAACAGAAAGAAAGAAGCGAGGAAACTGCAACAGTTTCGTTCCAAGAAGCAGCGGAATTCTAGGTCTGATCAGTCCTTGCAAATCCTTATAAATAACGAAGCTAATTGATCATTAGGAGAACGAGTTGAATCGTATGGAAATTAAGTATATCATATAGTTAATGTTTCGAAGGAATTTACACACAAAATATAGTCGACATTCCTGACCGCGATCAGACGCGATCGACGGAAGAAAAATGAAAAAGCATCGAGTAGAAATTTCACTTTGAAACAATACAAATCAGTGACACGATTTGGAATCTGCTGATTCCCACAGTTCGAATCGAATATCTCCGCTGGCGTTAATCTGATCTCGATGCTCGTCTTTTAAGGCGGACGGGCGCATCCGAGGATTTATCAGAATATTCGTGTTCGATAACCATGACTTTGAATTCTTTATCTGGTCCCACGTTTGCATAATTCATTTCGCGCGTTTTGATATCTCGCGACGTCGCGGACGAAACTGCGAAACAACTCGCGAAGATTGGACAATCGTTTCGGAAAAATTACGCGTAATCAAAACAGAATTCTCCGTGTTATTGCCTCGATCCAGTATTTTTACTTGCTTGAAGAATTGTAGAATGACAAATATTCATTCGATATTTTGATTATTACTACTAGACTTTTGCTTCAAAAATTCTGCAGAATAATCGTTTCTTTCTTGCTTACGCGTAAAAATCGAAGTAGAATTCTTCGTGTTATTACCTCGATCTAGTATTTTCACTTGCTAAAGAATCGTTGAGTGATAAACGTTCATTCGATTTTTCGATTATCGCTACTAGACTTTTTGCTTTGTCAAAAATTGTCAAAAATTCTGCAGAATAATCGTTTCTTCTTTGCTTACGCGTGAAAATCGTGTTATCACCTCGATCTAGTATTTTCACTTGCTAAAGAACTGTAGAACGACAAATATTCATTTGATTATTGCTACTAGACTTTCTGCTTCGTCAAAAATTGTCAAAAATTTCGCGGAATAATCGTTTCTTCTTTGCTTACGCGTGAAAATCGAAATAGAATTCTTCGTACTGTTACCTCGATCTAGTATCTTTACTCGCTAAAGAATTTTATCCTAAATATTCATTTATTTTTTGATTATTTTTACTATTAGACTCTCTCTCTCTCTCTGCTTCGTAGATTGTCAAAAATTCCGCGGAACAATCGTCTCGACGTTCGTTCGTAGGAAAGAAAAGAAAAAAGAAACGGTGTTACAATGAAAAGGTATTATTAAAAAGTTTCACGTCGTCTCTTTTGCGAACCGCGAAACGCCACGACGGAAATAAGATAATTATTTCAAAAAAATTCTACACGCCGTAACATCATAGCAGGAACGTAATGTTAGAAATCCCGACTAGCTCCGCGTACGTACGCGCGTGTTATATTATAATACGTTTCCTCGACGCACCGCGTGTTTCGCGAGAGATATTCTCTCGATCGGCGGCCAGTTCTCATTAGCAGCGTCCATCGAGCGATACCTCGTTGAGCGGAACGGTCTCTCGCCTAACGGGAAACAGGTTCCCCGGCATTTTTCCCGAATTTTCAGATAACGCCGCGAGCTTAGATAGCGGCGAGACAGTGGAGCACGACGACATTGCACGGCGCCGTTCACCGCCGTGCAATTCCAAACGCATGCACCTTCCGCGGCCGCCTTGGCCGAAGGTTGATATACAGATTTCGCGGTGAAGGTCGGTTTACAATATCCGGTATCCGAGGCTCTCGCCTACTCCGCGACTGTCTATCCGTGGCTTTCTCTCCACGACCTCTCTCTCTATCTCTCTCTTTCTTGCTCTTTCGGACCGCGCGGAAATAATTGCTCCGACGACCGTCACGGAAACGAACGCGAGAATTCGTCCGGCTTTTTTTCCGCCCGATCGCCGTCGAGGAGAAGGTCAACCCGTGCTCCGTGCTCTCCATCTGATACCGAGACCTTTTTCGGCCAATTAACGTTAACGCCGCGCGGTGGGATACGATCGGCACACGGTAGATTCGACGACTGGCGGCCGATTAGCGGCGACCGTGCGTCGCGACGAGCGATAATGCGAAGCGAAGCGAAGAGAAGAGAAGAGACAGTCAGCGAAAGGGGTGGGACAGGGATCGCGAGACGACGATTGTTCGGGGCAGGTGATGGTATTTCGGAGCCACTCGGAGCCACTTTACGGTCTAAGGGGTAATCAATTGTCGTGCTTCAGCAACCCTTTGCTTCCGCGCGGCAAGGATAACATTCTTTCGTTCTCCGTTGCTATATGAGGAATGCTTTGACGTCACGCGGAGGGGGGCAGAGGATAATTTAACCGAGTACGGGGTTCCACAGTCTCGTTACGCAGGGTGTTTTAATCGCTCCGTATTTCCTGGCGTGAAGTTATTTAAACTTGTGGTTTAACAGCCCACGTTTTCCTGTTTACCCATTAGCCAACACGTTCTCGCTCTTCGACGATGCTCCAAGTCGCTCTCCAAGTCGTATCAGCGGGCAATTTCTCGACGAAATTTCGCGCCTTCTAACATCGCAAAATCACGCAAATTCAGATTTTTACGAATTGTAAACGGCCAACTTGTTTCGCGATGCGCTCTGTTTGAATCTTCAAACTATCCACGTCATTTTCTTCTCGCCAACGCTCGAAATTCAAAGGAATTGATTGAAAAAAAAATTACCGCCGAAAGGCAGTAAATAGCAAGGACCTCTCAAATTTAATCGCTGTAAACGAGAGACGGGATGCGATATTTCTTCCCTGCACCTGTCTTCGTCCCGCGAATCAGAATCTTCTACGTTCCCTTCTACGTTCTAAACGAAACGCGTCGCCGGTTCACCGCGGCACGGTCCGAATCTGCTCGGGTCCACGTTCAGGAAACAGGAACAGTACCTGTTGTACGGAATCGCGAGATTTTTTTGCGAGAGGCAATCAAAGAGAGACGCGCACGTCCGCGCGCTGGGGAATTCCCCTCCTCTCTCCCCCCTCCACACACAAACATACACACACAAACAGACACATACACACATATACACACACACAGTCGCGGCCTCTGAATGACGTTTTGGCGTGCAACCGGTTTGCCAGCGAAGGAATTTCTACGAAATTAAACGTCCGCGATAAAAATATGGCCTGGCTTCGGCTGTTTCGCCGATAAATTAGAAGGCCCTCGCTCGCTCTAGATCGTCGTATAAATAAATATCAAACCGGACTGCCGTGCCCGGGCGTCGATCCTCGTAAATATCGGGCCGCGATGGGGAATGTGTCACTCGCGTCGCAAGTTCCGTGAAAATCCGTGGAAAAAAAAGGGGGGGGGGGAAGGGAAGAAACTTTCATATAGGTTGCGCAACGATCATTATAAATCTTTTCTTGGAAGAACCCCGTGCGGGGATTCCTGGGAGTAACAGAATCGAGATCGGGACGCATCGCCGCGCGTCTGCTTCTGCTTCGTTGCGTTACGCTTTCCAAAGCGATGTCGCTCGAGGACAACTGTTTCTCGGGTGGAATTGGTAAATTCGAGGGTAATGCGTAAACTCTCGCGCGAGTTATAAAATATCTTGCGACTGACGTTGTCACTGACTTTGAGTTTCCTCAAAAAACGGCGCACTTTCGCTGCTTCGGTGTCGTCGTTTTCGCAACGAGATACAAGAGAAGCTCTAGCTCTGTATGTTTAAGTTGTACACAGTTGCTCGCAAGTTTGAACACTCGTAGGAATACATCACGTTGGTTGCGTAGAACAGTTTTAGAAATTTTATTATAACAGTAGCGAAACTTATACTGATAGCGTTCGAAACGACAAGAATTTAAAAAAATACATGTATACAGTAGTTGCAGTATGCTTGACGCAAATGTCAAACTGCGTTGCAAGTATCGAAATCACGTATCGAAAGTATTTAAACAGCCGCAAATCATTTTAATGAGCCTCGATGTTCAACGGGACCATTTTCAATTTCAATTTATCGCACGCTCGATACGCACATACACGTTCGAAATTAATAACTTCCACATAAATTTTCAGACTAGTTTTCAATTTTGCTGCACAGTGCGATCGCGACAGATGCGGCGTTTGATCGCCGCGTTAATCAAATTTCGAGATACGTGTATTGTACAAAGCGCAAACAGCGCACGCGTAGCAGCGTGTCCCAGACGTCTAGATAATGATGATCTGGACGATATTTGAAAAACAAATCGCATCGGAATTTACGACCTCGAAGAGCACTTGCTTTTTCTCGCTTGAGTTTCTTTTCCTTGGGAGGCGTCGAAAGAAACGACAGATCACGCTCTGCGAGTACGTTGGTTTGCACGGTTGAGTTTTACAACACGACGCGAGGAACGTGGCCGTGGCTCGCGTATGGCAATGATCGCGGAGAAGGCGGATCGCGGAGATGTATCGATGCTCGAGCCACGAAGGCAGCCAGGCCGGGCATTATCACAGCGCGAGTGAAAGTTCCGCTACGTCGTTATTCATGGCGAAATGCGTTCCACTTCTTTTTTTCGGCGCGACTCGCGCGTGCTCGTTCGTTCAGAGTTAGCCTCTGCGTTCCGAAGAAAAAGCTCTCTCTCTCTCTCTCTCTCTCTCTCCCTCTTTCTCTCGTCTGCTCGCGCCGCGTACGAGGCGTAGACAAAACACAACCGCGGCTCCGCAACTTTATTGTCGAGCAAAGCTGGTAACACGCCATTAGGTCGCGTTATTGGAGTACTTCGTTGACGGTTCCGTCGTAAAGAACCCACCGTCTCTCCCGATCGGCGCGGCGTTTACGCGTGTAAACAAATTCGGTTCTCGACTCGACGTTCGAATTTTGGAAAATCGAAACAGGCGCGAGGGATAAGAAGAAGAATTGCGACGCGATGAAAGACACGAAGCTTCTGTTTATGTATTTTTATTTTACGAAAAAAAAAAAAAAACGTCGTTCGAGTCATCAAAAATGCTCAAATGTCGCAAGCGAATTAATAAGATTTTTTTCCTGAAAAATTTCGTTTCGTTCGAAGAACATTAAGTAAAGCTCAAACGTAAATTTGCCGGCCGGCTGAATAACACCAATTTGCATGGAACGTAATTTCACCCTGCCGACTGCCGAATGCGTTAATGCCAGAGCGATCGAAATGACCGATTTATTATTCACCATAGAAATTGCTACTGCTGTTTAAACAGGCATCGCTTAATTTTTTCCTTTCCCCTCCCCTTGCTTCACATGTTTCCCAGCTTTACAAGTTTTCTCGTTTGACGCAAGTTTACTTTGCTCGTGAGTGGTTCCAACGTTGGGAAGAATTGTACGACACGTTTTAGCTGATTCTGAAGGTTTAATGAAACTATATTTCACGCGAAAGTTTATTGCTATTAAGCGAGAAATTGGCGTAAGGGAAAAACTTTTGGGACACGCGAAGGAAACTCGCGTTTTAGATAAAAAAAGATATGTTTTTTAAAATAAAAAAATATTCTTAAACTGCGATTACGTTGTAACAAAAAGGTTTGGTTCGATATTCAGTGATGTTTAAAGAAAAAAAGAGACAGAAAGATGCAAAATACTCAAACAAACAAATACTCCATACATCTAATTACAATTCTTGTTTGAAACTATCGAAGCCCAGTCAAGTATGACGCGACGAGACTACAGCGAGAGTTCCGAAAAAGTAGATTTTTCGAAAGAGAAAAACCGCTTGACGCGAGATTCCTCCGGTCCTTTCATCTCCTCGAAGCGCGTCTCGCGAAATAAGTAAGCCCCCGTCGGCGCCCAATCGCGCGAGACAGGGTTAACTTAAAGCGTCCCGTGGGACCGTTCTTTCTCGTTCAATTAAATTTTCAGATGGTGTTGATCGCCGCCTGTTTGCGCATCGGGAGTCAATAGCTTGTCTACCGCGAGAGAGTAGGGTTTGAACGCGCGCAGCCAGCCAGCGATGACAACGAAATAAAGCGATTATTTGTCTACGTCGCGCCATTATTTCGTTCAATTTTTGCAGGGAAATCGGGGAATCGGTGCGGAGAGGGTGGGGGGGGGGGTGGAGGGGGAGGTAGAGTATTACCGGGGTCCTACTATGCGAACGACCAACGTAAACCGGATGATTCTTTAACGAGATTTCGATCGGGGACGCAGCAGCATTCGCGGGGCGCATTAATATTTTGCCGCGTTTCATTGATTTTGCAAATTGCGCCCGCATCCAGACCGAACAGACAGGATAGCCAGAGAGTTTGTCCTTTTTTCCAACTCTCTCTCTCTCTCTCTCTCTCTCTCTCTCTCTTTTTCTCTTTTCCTTTTTTTCTCTCCTCGCTGCCCCCGCCCCTTCTCTCTCTCTCTCTTTTTGTTTTAACCAGCCTTTTAATCGAATCCCCGTGCTAATACGCTGGACCAACGATTCGACACAAATTCGACACAGTTTTTCCAGTCTGTTAACGATCATTGAATTATCGAGCAACGATTCGTTCCGATTCCCCGTTTTATAAATTCGAAATCACCGCTAATGAAGCGGCGCCCCCGCGGCAGGAGCAGCGGCGACGAAATGAAATTGGCGAAGGAGAAAATATGAAGCTGGCTCCCGAGGATAGTTGATTTCCCGCGGCCGATTTTCGCGGTGCTTTTTCGCGGCGACGCCAAAGGTCGCGGTCGCAACGCAGTTGGCGGACAGACGCTCGCGACAGCGCGGTTAACGAGATGAATTGGACAGTCGAACGAGACTAAGAGCCTAACGTTCGGCGTACGACACGCACACGCGGCGAATTGTTGCGGAATTCGCGATGGAAATTCCATCTTGAACACGCGCGAGAGACGCTGCTCTTTTATGGAACACCAAAGACCAAACAACACGGTCGTTTTAATTTTTCCGCCGATGCAAAGATCGTTCGCGACGCTACCCGTGGAGAATACTGAATCGATAAGACGAGTTAAAATTTCCTCTTTCGGAAAAATGCCTGTTTCAAACGAAATTTACTCTCCCACGCGGACCACTGTGGAGCATCTTTCTTCGACAGAATTACACATTCGTTGGTAATATATTATTTAAGACGACCAGGGGGTCGCTTTGCGCCTCTTTTGAATTTTTATCACGGCACTGTGTCATCATCGATAATACGTTCATCTGCCAGATCTAAAGATAAACACCGTGCTCGTACGGTTAATTATTCCAAAGCAGTCTATTAATCTGTCAAATCGCACAGTTACAACGACATCTTTATCGCCCGTGTGTATCGAGCTTTATATTTCTAATGATACAATTCCCACTATTGGAAGTATAAATCTGTCGAGTCCGGCGCGCGATCGGCTGCAATTTCGCGCGATTCAGCAGGTTAGTATCTCCCTTTTTTTTTTTTTTTTTTTAATAAGAGAACAACGCGCGGTAGCGTGCACAATCGCGCCATTAGAAGCACAAAGTTGTGCAATTGGTAACAACAATTAAATCCATCCACGATGCCAAGTTTAAATTGTCAAGTAGTACAGCGTGATCGCAAAAATCGACAGTGCCAACGATCGATCGCCCAAAACCGATTCATTTCACGACGAGCGAAGGGATTTCCTTCCCCGCTCGAGGAGATCGTTTCTTAAATTTCCTACGTGAAACTCTCGCGCGTGTTCCGGCGGAATTGACACGACTCGGTGGCAAAGATGGTGTCCCGGAGCAAAGTGAGAGAGGAAATCCAGAAAAAGGGGAACTTTCTGGGGAATTTTCTAGTTGGTCGGTCCCTCTGTCGCCTCTTGCAGATCCTTCTCGGCGGATCTCTCGATCGTGCTCGTTTTTCTCCAACGACGAACCGGAAGGAACTACACTTGTGTCAACCGAATTCGCGCGGTTCGCGGACGAATGTCTTGGAATGAAACGGAATGGTTAATCACGCGAGAGACGCGATCAAAGATCTCCTTCGCATTCAGGGAATATGAATTCTTAATTTGTATTCTTTTTTTTCCAAGAGAGAGAGAGAGAGAGAGAGAAAGGGAAGACGTTGCCTCCATTGTTTCGTTCGTTCATCCCCTTCTTCTACTTTTTTCTCTTTCGCGACGAGAACGGCTCTTTATTGTAATTCGAGGTTCCAACCTCCTTTCCTCCCCTCTCTCCATTGAAAAATCATTTCCCGTCGAATTTAATATCGCCTCTCCTTAAAAACAACTATCACACCCTTTCCCTGGGAACAATCGAGTACACGGTTACCGTTCTGCTTCGAAACAATCGCGGAATTTCTTCGTTATCGGGGGTCGATTCGTTTTTTCGTCTTGAAACGATTGAAATCTTTTTCGCGCACGTTGTACGAATCATTCTGAAGTAGTAAACATTCTACGAGAGTCAATTATCGTGATTGTACCAAGCTTTTGGAAAACGTACGTAGAAACTAATTCTCAGAGAAATCACAAGATTATTTATAAACCTCGATATTTATTTTACTTATTTTCTTTTAAATATACGCTTTCTTCTGACAAACATCCAACTTCTGATCGTTTCTTCAAGTTTTGTCGATATCATTACGACGGAAATTTCAAAATGTTTCGTACAACGCGTGCAACATATTCACGACAAATTCTTCTCTCTCACTCTCTCTGTGATCAATGTTCAAATATCTTCGCTACGGACCGGTGATTAAACGACCTTATTATCTCCCACTCGTTCGCAAATTGCAAATATCCACGACAAATGGCGAAGCAGCCAGGATTGGTTTATCAATGGAAGCGAGAGAGTTACTTATCACTTTCATCGGGGCTTTTGTACGCGCGTCGGGAGAACAATCGGCTTATGAATAATTCGCGATATAATTACGTCGATCTCTTGACGAAAGCTACACCTGCAACCTGCCGACTGAACGCGCCCGATGCCCTTTCCGTCCGCGATCGCGCCGTCGCTCTGCCAAGTTCGTTGAATGTTAAAGGCTGCAGCGCGGCGATTGCGGTGATCTCCCTTCGATTTCGAATCCAACGATCCCTAAACTGTTCGCGGATCGTAAAAATCACGCGAAGCGAGGGATTCCTGAAAAAATTTTGAAAAGTACGAGAACAAGCGGCGACTAGTGTGTACACAGAGGAGCACGGAGGAATTGTCAATGATAAAATTTTATTGCCGTGTCGTACAACGGTGGAAGGACGCACGGCGTGGAACAGATTCTCCAGAGTGAAACGAAAACGGTGGGGATAGGAGGATTTTCGAATTCGATTTCCCGCCAAGACAAGAGGATCCGGAATCGCTCGAGTGGCTCGTCACAATGTAAGAAGCGTCCCGTTTGACACAGCCGCCCGCCTCGACGATATCGTTGAACCCGAAAAAGAGAAGAAAACGGGTAAAAAGAAGAAGGAAGAAAAACGAACGAGACCGCGTCCCGTTGCTTTACAAAGGGCTTCCAGATGGGGTGGGGAGGGCGAACGGGCGAAGGAGGGGGGGATGAAAGACGGAGGAGGGGAGGGGGGAGAGGGTGAATGGCGAGAAGGAGCAGCAGGAGGAGACGACGGAAAACGAGGAAAAACTGAGAGAAACGAAGAGGAAGGAGAAAGAAAGGACGAAAAAGAAGAGAAAGAGAAAGAGAGAGAGAGAGAGGGAAAAAGAATCGCGGTGCGCGACACCGAGAGTGTCTTCGAAATTCGATTTTATGCCTCGGCAGAGAAATTTCGCGGCGGCCGTGGAGAGTAGTACATTTATTATCGCGGCCAGCCCGAAACGGTGGAAAGCCCGCGCGCGCCCGACGAGTGGCCATTGATTTTTCGGAAATGACTACGCGATTACGGCAGCAGAAGGCGTCTTTACGATTTGTTTTGGCGGCGAGGAACGCGTAAAGAGAAACGAAGAGGAAGGAAAACGCCACCACACGCGTGCACACGTACACACGTATACATATATATATATATATATATACATACACGTATATACACACGTACGCGTGTACGTGTGTACGTGTATATACATATAAAAGGGGTGGAAAAGGGGAGAACGTGGCTGAGGGGGACAGAGAGTGGAACGAAGAGAGAGAGAGAGAGAGAGAGAGAGAGAGGCATAGGAAGAGAGAAAAAGAGAGCGAGAGGAGGGGGAGAGAGAGAGCGCTAGGGACAGAAAGAGAAAGAAGGAAATGGCTCGTGGTTACGCATGCGCGCTTTTTTCGTCAGACAGCATTTTTAAAGATTTTTCCTCCCGTAGCAGCTTGCAGATTTAAGTCGCCAGGTCGATCCCGTCGATTCTCGAATGCCCCGAACACCGCCTGCACTTCGTTACGACCCGCGCCGCCCATTACAACCCGCCTCGAATATTTCCTTTCCCATTTTTTTTTTTTTTCCGTTTATTTTCTTTACTGCGTTTTATTTTATTCTCTTCTCTTTTTTTTTTTTTCTCTCCTCCTCGTCTCTCGGAGAATCACTCTCACGCGTATTTCTTTCGTTTTATCGACGGTGGCTCACGGCCCCGTCGTTTCTTTCGGCAGAAATTCACGCGATACGAGACAAGTGGGATTTCGTCGCTTTGCCGTCGCGGTTCGAAAGGAGGCTCTCTTCACCGACGAAAAACGGCGAAAATATCTCTCTTGCCGCGGGTAAACGGAAGGATAAAGCGTATCGCGGACCGGCGTGTTTTTTCGGACGCCGGCAGACTCGGCAGACGTTCTCGTTTCTACGGCAGACGCGCGGCTGGCCGATCGATCTCGGCACAAAGTGCTACCGATCGGAGTAGGAGACATTTTAGAATTTAGATAGGAACAAGCATCGACGAGCGCATAATCCGAGACGTGTCTGACGCGTCTTTCTGATTGTACAACTCCTGTTTGAACAGTTGCGTTGGAAGGCTCGAAACGCGGTGGCTGGTGGAAGTTGCGAACGGTGTCAATGATCAGATACATTAATGGTTAGACAGTTTGCTTTCATTGCTCGATAGCCGGTGCCTCGCGAGAGATTTCCACGAATCTCGCGAAACGTTATTTTCGCGACGTTTGATCCTCTTGCTTTCCCCATTCGATTATTTGTTTCTCTCTTTCTTCTTTTCCTCTCTCTCTCTCTCTTTTTTTTACCGCTGTCAAAAGCGAAGAAGACGCCAGAAAAAGATCAAGCGATGAAACCGTCGAAAAACTGTTGAATTTTCCATCGGTTTTCTCGCGTACGAATGAAAATTATTTCGGGTCAAATAGATTTAAAACTGAACAGCAAGGTTAAACGTTTCCCTCTTGTGCGTGCCACTTGAACCAGTTACAACTTTCGACGGACGCATTATTCGGAAAAATTGTTCGGGGTCGAGATTCGTTTCGGTTTAATATGAAATTTTCGCGTAACGGCTGCCCCGGCGTTTAAATGCCCGCGGATAATTTTCGTCTCTTAACCGCCGGACAAACCGCGATCCATTACGTTGCTCGTAATTATTCAATTACCGTTTTCCAACCCGTGTTCGGGAATTTAACCGTCTCTGTCGCGGTGAAATTCTTCGCGCGGAAATTGATCTGGAAACAAGAAAAAGAGAAAAAAAAAAGAAAAAAAAAGAAAACGAAAAAGGAAAGAAAAGAAAAGAAAAGAAAATAAAATAAAACGACTGCGAGAAGTTCAAGTCCAGGGTGCAAAGAAAGCAAACTTCGTTGCCAGCCGGTAGCATCACTTTGAACCACTGGCTCTTCGAACGGCTCTACCCTCGTTTCCTTCGATTCGAATTAACTCGCCGGGCACACTCTTCCAAGTCAATCTGGAATTGAAAGGGAGACGCCACAAGGACGAACCGATGAGTCTACGTGCATTAATCAAATCTCCCTCTTTTCTACCTGTAAAGACGCAAATCCGCGGTGCCTTTAATTTTGCGTGGAATAACGTTCGTAAAACTTGTCGCTAATTATACCAATTATAAACGTGTCGCTATCTTCTCGTCCATCAAATTATATCTCCTCTGTGGATTATACAACTATGGAGAATGATATCCGTTGATAGTAAATGATAGATGACAAATTCAACTTGTACAACTCATTGGACGAACGTATACGCAGAGTAGAGGTACGCTGCACTTTTATCTCACGTTTAGTTTAACATTTCTCTAATTTCGATTACATTACGCTACACGGGCACGTTCATTTTCTGTATACGACGTATTCAACAGGGAAATTGACACTGACGTTAAAAGTGTGCATTGATTGTTGGAAGATTTATGCTACACTCAGAATATATATCTGTATATATATAATATATATCTTCTTCACATTGAATCGAAACATAAAACTGCTCGATATTTTGCGCAAAAAAAAAAAATTCGTTCCGTGCGTTTCACCGTCCCTCTCCATAGTTGAACAGCTACGGTTCCAGTTTAACGTAATTAAACGCAGGTCGCGCAACAAACTCGGCTCGATCGACGGGCTCGAGAGAAAAAATCGGGCAGCATCTAGAACGTTTCTGGCCTCGAAAGTGCCAGGTTTAATTGAACGAGTGAAAGCGAGTTCGCGGGCTCGGAGTGAAGGCGCTGCCTCGATATGCGTACAATAAAAGAAAATATCGGATGCTGCGAGACCAAGGAGAAAACCCGATCCCCGCGTGATATTAGACGCGTGTTCTGGATTCGCCGACAAATTATTCTTACGGCGTGGCGCGGAGTATTCACCGTGTCCCTCTCGACGTGTTCGCGCCGCTTTCACGTCGAGCGATCGAGACGACGAAAAGAACAGCTCCCGGAGGACAAGACGCCAACAAAGCTCCGCGAGAACTTTGCGAGAACATCGAGATCAGTTTGTTCAGCATCGACGAGCCCAAATTTCGACGGCTCCAACCTGCTCTTATCGCCACTTTCTCGTGATTTCACTGGCCACGTTCGCCGTTCCCGTGACTCTTGTCGTTGATCGAGAACCAGAACCGCGTGAAACGAGAAGGAAAAACAATGAAACGCATTCAAAAGTCGAGAGAAGACACGGATGGCTTGGAATTGACCTCAGCTACAGTCGTCCCTTTTAAAACGCGGAGAATTTGAGAAAAAGAGAGATCCTTTCCCGAACTCGGCAAGAGTTGTTCACTTTCAAGTTGATTCAAAGTGCCCGGAGAGGAGGGAAGCGACGCAAATATATTTTTAACACTTTCGTGCGATTTCTTCAGCAATTACGTATTTAACAGAGCGTTAACTATTCATCGCCGACGCTGCGAAATGATACAGCGTTGAGAACGTTATGCACAATTTAGACGAGGGGATCGCGCAAAAGAATGGAATTAAAGTCGCGAATGAAATTTTCTACCGCGAGTATCGCTCCGTCTTTATTGAGTTGAGTCGGGAGTTGCGAGACATAAAAAGAGGCTCTGAGAAACTCACGACCGAAACTGGACTGCGTTGCCACGCGTGTTATTGAAAGAAATTTCGAAAACTCCGACGTTGCGCGTCTCTGCATTATCTCAAATTTTCGAGAAAAAAAAAAATCTTTCTCTCGTGCAACGCCGTGTACCGTTCGATTTCTTCGACGCGCGAGGTTTGATCGTACTTCAGCGAGTAAGAAACACCTGAGAAAAAGTGGTTGCTGTTTGTCGATTCGATTAGCTTCGGCTCGCAGCGACAATGCGCGTCGTCGCGACGCCGGGACGTCGTCATGACAGAAATGAGTGATCAGGCAGAGAGGAGGCAGCGACTTTTCTGTCTTGCCGGGTGGGATCAGGCTGATTTCCATTCCTCCGCGTCGCGTAGGTGTATCGGTGTTATTTTGTCGCGTCCTTGCGCGGGCTCGCGCGCTTAAGATTCTCCGGGAAACGCGGCTGATTTAATCGTACGCGGATAACAATACCCGCGGCTGCACGCGACTCGGCATATTGAACTTTCGCCGCGTGAGCAGAAACAGAAATGGCCGTTTAGCAGCCGATAGCGCGCCTTCTTTCCGTCGTGCGCGGTTCCACGCCAGAATCAAACAGGGTGGGGGAGAAGGCGCGAGTTAATCGCGGCCGTAACACCTGCACCTGCTGCTGGAAATATTACAATCGCGAGCAACGATCGGTTTTGCTCGTTCTCGAGCCCGGTTCGTTCGTTCATTCATGCCTTTCCTCGAGGTAACGCACGTTGAGCGAGCAAGGGGGTGAGAAGAATTCGAGATTCTCAGATCTGGACGAAACGACGGCGGTGGGTATCGGATCGGTCACGGGAGTTGAAAATGGTTAATGGAGAGACGAGACGAGTGAATCTAAACGGCTGCGTTTGCGTGTAAAACGAAGCTCGAACTTATCATTCATCAATTATCAGCCGCCAAGTTTTACTATAAATCATGTACACGTTCGGTATTGAGAAGATTGGTTTGTTATTAGTTGCCACGATTGATGAGAACACCCGACCCGAGACTTTCTTACACGAGTTTACACTTCCAAGTGCCATGAAACTTGCTAGGAACATACATTTAGCACTTGGGGAAGGTTGAAGGTATCCTTCGCCCGAGCAATTCTTTTTTTTTTTTCTTTTTTTTTTTTTTTTTTTTTGATACGTGAACTAATTAAAACAGACTGCGCAGCTCCATTCGTTCCAGGAAGGAGTTTCGAACTTTCGAACGAATGATATTTACAAATTCGAACGGAGAAGAGAATTTGAACTTGAGTTAAACGCACGATCAGAGTTGAATTTAAAATATCTGACATCTATCGTAGCAATGTTACGACGGGGAAAAGCACGCGGCGAGGGAGGGAAGCGTCTTTGCTGATTTGTAGAGACGAAAATTCCGCTGTACACCCACTGTGTAACAGTGGTGCCTGTAGCGAAAGATCGTTGATCGTCTCGACTCGTAGCCAAGAAATACACGTCGATCGCGAGACGGAACGAGGCTCGCAACACCCGGGACCAAACGATTATTTACAAGGAATCATTCATAAGTCTCTTTTAACGTCGGAACGATGGTGGGCGCCGGGTCTAAGTTTAGCCGATAAGACGGTGCCAGAATGCGTTCATTGTTCGCAACGAAAACCGTCTCGAGGAAAACCGGCGCACGTCCGCAAACATTCGTAATTTCGCAAACAGAGAGTGCTCCAATCACCTACGATTATTGACCACCGCGTATTCAACCGCGTCTCTTCGAACGAAGAGAGAGAGAGAGAGAGAGAGAGAGGGGAAGACGTTAGACGTTGGCTTTGGATTTTGACAGAACGATTCCGTTCCATTTCCCGAATCGCGGACAAACGAACCTCGCGACGGGGTCGACTCGCGGCTCCGGGCACGGGAAGGAGGGAGGCGGTGGGAGGGGGGGGGGGTTGGGTGAGAAAAGAGCGCTCGCGCTCGGGCGACGCGGGAGGGAAAAACGTATTGGCAGGACGCGCACTCAGGAGTTAAAATCACTCGTGGCTCGCGGAAAACATTCATTTGCAAGAGCAAACATTCCTCGCTATTTATCGAGTGTCAGAGGGAATACCTGCGGCCCATTTTCGTATCGAGCGGGGCGCTCGAAGGGATCGGATGAGCGTGTGCGCGCGCGTGGAAGGAAAAGAGACGAAAAAACACGAATCGAGCGCAACAAAAACATAACTTTCCGCGATGGCGGCGCGAAGGGTGCTCGAGGAACGAGTGGGTCCTTCTCTAGTATTCCATCGGTGTTATATAGCTCGTCAGATCGAATGTTTGTTTTCAGAAAAATAGACAGAAACGAGACGGGAGTATACACGCGAGCGCGTTAACACTCGTCGAGGCAACCCCCGCGAGCCCTCCGCGTTGTTGTACCGCGCATTGACGAACGGCCGAAACGTCGCGTAGCGTTTTTTTTCCCCTTCTTTTTCCTTTTTTTTCTTGTTTTTTTTTTTTTTTTTTTTTTTCTTTTTTTTTGTTGCAGTTTTTCCCTCCTCCGGCTTTGTCCTATCTTTTATTATTCCATCCTGTAGGAGCTTTGTTTTTTAATACTTTTGTCGATCGAATCGCGAGCACGAAACGCGAACGCGCGTAGAGGGGGGGGGCGTGGAGGCGAGAGGGGAGAGGGGAGGGGAGGAGAGTGGAAGAGAAGAGGAGACCCAACCGACTCCACTTCCACCGAGGAACCGACGAAAACCCCGTTCGGTTTTTCCTACCTTTCGAATTTATCTTGGATTAATAATACGTAAAACGAATTCACGTACATTATATTATTACACGTATCTCGCGAGCGCGATATTTACAGTGGTGATAAATTTTCGAACAGCACGGACGAATACCCGGAGAGTTCCCCCCATCGGTGAAAGGCTGTGTGTGCACGATAGAAAGGATTCCACGACACCTTTTTCTTTCACGCTATCCCGCGTTTCGTTTCGTCGGCTCTCGACGACGACAACAGCGGCGGCGGCGGCGGCGGCAGCGGCGGCGGCAGCGGCAGCGGCAGCGTACACGAGACGCCGAACAAACTTTATTCCGTTCGATCGAGCTCCCTTTTTCCTTCCTTTCCACCTCTATCGCGCGGTATCCACGCGCCACACTTTGGAATTCGTCGTCTCTATCCGAATAACAGCCGGCTTATCGGAATCGTTACACCAAAACGGTTGGAGCACACCGACGGAGAAGCGAGCAGCAGCTTCCATCGTCTTGCTTCTTTCGCGGCTGGCTACGACTTTCGAGACTCTCCTCGCACTGTGTGGCAAGGTTAAACGAGATCGTGGGCAGCGATAGAGAGAGAACTTCACCGCGCTCTTGGCCACACCGCTCGCCTCTTTGCTTCGCGCGCAGGATAGATAAATCGACGATTCGTACGTGTGTACATATTACGAGCAACGTTGCGACCGCGGACGATCGTTTCTGAAAAGCAGCGAGATGTATAGAAGAGGGAACGAGGGAAAGGCGAGGTTCTCGAAGGAATGAAATCGGAGGGAATCAGCCTCCCATCGTGAGACGATCGTTGATTTTCTGCACGCAAACACGCAGCGCCGTCGATTCTTACGTTCCCGTTGATACGGAGCAACGTTCGCTCGCTCCTCTTATCGTCAGAAGTCACACGATAAACCCGTCGTTTATTCTCCAAATACACATGCTCTCTCTCTCTCTCTCTCTCTCTCTCTCCGATTGTCGTTGCCGTCCTGAATACCGAGGGTTCGGTTCGTTTTTCTTCTTCTTTTTTTTTTTCTCTTCTTCTTCCCCCGAACGGAGCGGAGATATACGAGTATTTCTCTCCGAGTCGGACAGATTTTAATTTGTCGGTTGATAACGTGAAATTTTATGCAATCGACGATGATCGGCCGGCGCGTGTTTTATCGCGCTGCGAGTTTAATAATCGTATGCAAATGGGAGCACAAGTCGGACGCAAGTTCGATAAGTTTCGTACTGTGTGCAGCTGGTTGAAAGTCGATCGAAATATAAAAGGAGGAGACGACCTCGACTCCTCATGGGGAGGAGGGGAGAGGAAGGGGGCCGGGGGGGGGGGAAGAAGCGTAACGAGATTATACTCGCGTCGATTGAAAAGTTGAACGTTGGGACAAGTACCTCTGAAATAAGCAAAGTTCCACAGACCGATCATGTGTAGTTCCGTTGGTCCAAGTCGGGTAGCCGAGTTAGCTGAGCTAAACGAGAACCAGTCGTGTTATTCGCCGCGATTGACTTTATACCGTCCAATAACGATCTGGGATCACCAGCCGATGGCGATATCCTCGTCATGTCAACCGGCGAAAATGATCCTGTTTCGATGACGACGCCAAAGAGGAATATCGCGATAAACCTACAGCAGAGATAACGTTCACTCTTGCCACGCTCGATAGCTTTCTTTCTCTCTCTCTCTCTCTCTTTCTCTCCATCACTCTGTTTCTCTGTCTTCGTTTGATCGTATTTTTATTTTCTCTGTCCCTCCGTTGGTGTTTTTTTTTTTTCTCTCGAAACTAGATTACAATTCGATGCTTCATAACAGAGAAACAGAGAGAGAGAGAGAGCGAGCGAGCGAGCAGAGAGAATCACTTGTTACAAAGAGGTTTTATCGCGTTCCTTCGAGATCCTTTCCAGTCAGGTGCACCGTGCACTTTCCTCGGCCCTGCGGAAACGTTAAATATCCAACGAGATAGGTGAAATTAAGACGGACGATTAACGCTCGCTCGAAACGAACGGTGTGTGTCCTCCGCGCAAAAGTTGAACGTTTCAACTTTACGGGCGTAAAAAAAAAAAAAAAAAAAAAAAACTCTCGGCACGGCGATTCCCAAAGGCGAAAGGCGAAATCGCGAGTTACTCGCAATTACGTACTCGCACGATGTACACTGGCTCGGTTCGCGAAACGGTACTCGAATGCTCGCGCTACGCGAATGGACTCTGCGCACTCTGGAAACTCCCGGTTGGACATTTAACGCGAACACGAGACCGGAGGTAGCGTAAGCGCAACACGATATTCAAACGACGTGGAGCGCGGCTCCTCGTCGGCGTCGTTCAATCGAACAGCGACAAGAACACTCGAACAACCGCGATGAAACAGAACTCCGTTTCTCAACGTGCTACGAGGATCGTCCATTTCCACGAGCGTTGCTCTCGCTGGCACACGATCGACCGGCGACAACTGATCACTGATTTCGTTCACGTATCACGCGCGAGCGACGCAAACCCGACCGATCGACCGACCGACCGACCGACCGACCGATCGGCAGACAGACACCGTCACGGCTGAACGTATCGACGTTGTCGGCCGGCGTTTGACCACGTTGAACATCGTCGCGCGCGCGACCGTACGTGAACGAGGCGTACAACGCGCACAACGCGAGAGAGAACGTTTTTCCAAGCGGAGGAGAATGGAGACGTTCGGGACCGCGTTTCACGGGCACCGCGCTCGCGAATCTCGTACGATCATCGCTCGGCTGAGGTCTCGCGAGGGCCGTTCTCTCTCTCGGTCACGAACACCGCGAACCATCGCGCAATTTCTCTCCTCGCGTCGGCAACGTTCACCTTGACCAGGCCCGGTAGCCGAGATCGGTCCGGACCAGGCGAGTCCGGACCAGGCCTGCGTACATATATGTGTGTGTGTGCCAGGAGGAGGGCGACGATCAACGTGACACGCGAAAACGAAGACACACGGACGACCGAGCCACCACGGTGTAACGAGCCACGATCAGAAATGATCACCGTCCGAAAGACACACACACTCTCTCTCTCTCTCTCTCTTTCTCGCGCGCCGCGCGATTCGAGAGATCGTGCGAGCGCCACGGAACCAGTACCCTCGAAAACTGATTGCTCCCGGAGAGAGCGTGTTTCGTCACTCTGCACTGGCGAGACGATAATTTCAGTGGCGATTAGATGACCCAACGGCGACGATAGTGTAACGAGACCGTATTTTGCGGATCAGCATGCTCTCTCTCTCTCTCTCTCTCTCTCATTTGCTCGCTCGCTCCTCGCGATCTCTGATCTCTTTCGCTCGCGTCTCTTTCTTCCCGTCTCTATCTCCCTACCCGACTTGCCCGCGTTTCTCGCTCGCTCTTCCTCCCGCTTACCCTCCCTCCTCCCTTCTCTCCCTCCGCCCTCTCTCCCCCCGCACGCCTATTTCGCGCTCTTTCTCTCTCACACACACACACACACACACACACACACACACACACACACACTTTTTCCTTTCTCAGGGTTTTGCAAATCGCCCGAGCGGACACGATTACACCGACGGATACCGAGATTCTTCACGGTTCTCCCGTTTCTTTCCTTCTCTCCTTTTTTTTTCTAATTTCCCTCCCCCCGCCTCCCCCCGCCCCCTCTGAACCCAACACTCCGCTCCTTTTTCCCTCCGTGGTAAGAAAAGAGATCGCGCTATTCGCCGGGGTTCCTTCGCGAATCCCCTCGGACTGCGTCATCCCTCGTGTCCCAATAACCGTTTTCTCTTTTCCTCTCGTTCCGTTTTTCTTTTTCTCCTCGCTTTCGGGGGGGGAGCACCGAAAGTCCCCGCGACGACGCGGTTTTTTGGCACTTTGTTCATTTGGGACGCGTTTCGTTTGGTTAACCAGCGTGTTGTTCTCTCGTGTTCCCTCTCTTTCTCTCGCGCTCCCGCGACTACTCGCGGTATACTATTGGAGCACACGCGAGTTTAGAAGCGGGCACGTGTCTAGCCGGCGGCGTGTTTTAATCGGTGTTAGAAGAGCACTTATCCGCTGGGTAGGTGCCGGCGACTACGGTTGGTTGGTAGGTAGTCTCTGTCTCTGTCGCGTGTGTGTACACGCTGCGACATTTCGCGTTTGCGTGCACGCGCGTGCACGTGTGTGCGTGTGTACGTACGTACGTGGTCGTCGTGTGTGGGGGAGCCGTTGGAATCAGCAAGAGGAGGACACAGAG